>JBDJHY010186844.1:0-11947 GCA_039654485.1 Withania somnifera
ACAGTTTGCATCTGTTTTTATTGACTACAATTTTGGTCACTAAAATGGTCACTAAAACTTTTTGTTGACCAATTTTTAGTCACTAATTGTGTTCACAAATTAGCCAATAGTACATAGATTGGTGACTAGCCTTTTGGTCACTAAACGCAGTTACTAAAATTAGATAAATTAAACTAATTTTGGTGACTACTAATTCAGTCACTAAATTTAGTCATTAAAAGTGTTAACCGAGCCTTTATTAGTGACGACTATAACTGGTCACTAAATATGGTCACTAATTTAGCACCTTTAGTGACCGAACACGACTTTTTGGTGACCGAAAATTCAGCCCTTTAGTGACGAAATTTTCTGGTCACCAATTTGTGACCAAACATTTTGGTCATTAATTTTGACCTTTTAGTGACTGCATTGTCAAATTGGTCACTAAGTCTTTAGTGAACAATTAGTGACCAACTTTTTTTGGTCACTAAATCCATTTAGTGACCAAAATTTGACTTTTAGTGACCAGAATTATTTGTCACTAAAGGCTATTTTTCTTGTAGTGAATATTTGTCGCTTTATATTCTTATTTGCCTAAGACAGGTATGTATTTATTGTTTATACTTATTTTCAGACTTTCAAAGACCATGGAGGTAAATGCTATTCATCTAGAACTTTATTATAGGATTCATGTGATCTTAAGTAATGATTATTTCATAATACTTTTCTAGATGTACAATGAATGGTTATGATAGTTCTGGAGTAAGTGTTAGGGGTATATTGTTTCTTTAAGCTAAGAATAGGTATGATAATGATCGTTTATTTTCTTAGGGATAATACATGGAGTAGATTTTTAATTTGTGATAAACATGTTAGTGATGCAACTAGCCATAAGGGTGAGTTGATTATTTGTTTGAGGGAAGACATGTCATACATGAAAAATAGAATAATTGTGTGTTCACAAATTATAATTCCAAGTTTCTATTAAGTCTTTAGTACTACTACCTTCTTTAACCTTATGGTTAGACATAATGATACTTGAATCTATCATAAAAGTAATCAATTTAGAAATTTTAATTCTTGCTATGCCTACCATCAATTTTGTAACTAACCCTTTGATGATTTACCTGTCTTGTTGAGAATATGAAATGCACTATAATTATTCTCTTTCATGTTATGTAGGTTTAGATATGATGACAAATCTTCTCAAGAAGGAGAGGATGATACAATCATAAATGTCAACATGGAAGGCAACCAAGTTTTAAGACTAGTTATGAGGAGCCGATCTAAGAGTTGAAGGCTTTCAAGCTATAACAAAGGAGTGGGCTACAATATAAAAAAGCAAAAGGACAATTTACAACATTTGATCTTGCAAGCTACAAATTGTTGAATCCTAAGAAGATACGGAAGAATTTGCACAAAGGAGCCCAAGAAGCATAGAAGAATTTGTCCCAAAGCTAGTTGTCCATTCCGATTCAATTAAGGAGAAGCAAAGAAGGCCAAATCACACTCAAATTGGTAGAGAGGGGCAGTTAAGAAGGTAAGAGAATCTTCTTAGATTTTTCCTAATTTTACTCAATTTTGACTAAGGAAAACTTTTTCAAATCCTACTACTTTTGGGATAAGTTGGGGAGGCCATCTAAGGTTAGAAATAAAGGTGTTTTCAACATAATTAGGAATACATGAATGAATTAAACAAGGCATAGTCCAACATTTAGTTTAGTTTAGTTATGTAATGGGTGGATACCCAAACATTAGCTTAGGTTAGCAATAGGCTTGATTATCTTGTTGATTTGGAACTACTCTTTTTTTTTGTTCATATTGGATGCTTAATCGTAGATCCATTTAAGTTTCCATTTATTGAATACAATTCACCTCTTCCTTAAGGTATTCGTGGATTCGATTACCTTTTCTTTCTTTTATTTTCATCTATTATTTCTTGAGTCAATTAAACCAAAGTATCTCTTTTAAGGATTCACATTTGTTCTTTGATTAATTGGTTGGATTCTTTTTAATTTTCTTGGTTCAATTGGGAGGTGGGGGCATAAAGTCCCTTGTTGCTCATAAACTGACACATTGTTTAAGCTTTCGCATATCTTTTTCCTTTTATTTCTTCCTCTCTCATTTTTACATGTGATTTATAACAAGAATCTCATCATCTAGGGCCCATAAAAGTCTTGAGTTTCCCCTATTTTTTTATCTAGTGGTTCATCACTTTTATTCGAGAGGTTCCGAAACTCTAGGAAATACCTCTTCATTTTATTTCATTCCTATATAGCGTGGGTGATTCACATGTGCTGAGTCTTGCGTGTTTTCTTAATATATGGTCAGGACCATAGCCGCAGCTAACAGAGTAGGTGAGCCACAGGATTTACCGGAGCCAGCTTCCAGGGGTAGCGGCTGAGCTACGGGCTGAGGTGGATCCCAATGGAATATTTAGATGGGCATACCAGTAGAGATTGATCTAAGGAGGCTTCATCTATGCCATTTATATATAGGGATGAGGAGCAGGTTCCTTATGAGTATGTTGTATCCCCTCTATTGTAGGATACATTATCAAGAGAGCTTGGGGTTCTTGAGAGCATAGGACAGGGAGTTACGGCACAGGGTTCCCAAACCCAGGAAAGGATAGAAACTACAGAGCAAAGAGCCATTTCAGTGATTCATGAGCTAATGGGCCATCCAAATGGCTCTAATGTAGGTGGTCCATCCACTCGAGATTCAGGTTCCAGTGGGCTAAAGTCTTATATTTCAAGGTTTGGTGGATAAGCCACACGTAGCACACAGAGTTAGAAATATAGGTACGATCATTACCGAGATGTATGATGATCAGCAACGGAGATATGAGATGTTTCAAAAGATGGACCCACCTCAATTTTAGGGTGAGCAAGGTGAGGACCCATTTTAATGTCTCACTACTTGTCTTGAGATACTTCATATTGTTGGGATGGTACAATCATATGGAGTAGACTACACAGTTTTACAACTTAGAGGGCTAGTATCGTGATAGTGTAGTGATTCTACCCCTCCCCCTATGTTTTTTTTTTCCTTCCACCCCCAGAAATAGATTAGGGATAGGGCTCTAGTCTAACTACTGGTATGGGTATTCTAATAGAGATAGGATCTTCCAGTCCTAGAATAAGAAAGTATCTTGTCCCATACAGTGGTGGTGTTCTAACTTTGACTCTAGACCAGTTGGATCTTATCCTATGACTTGGAAGATGTTTTCACGGGCTTTTATGGATAAGTATATTTCCTGTAGTATGAGGTAGAGGCTGCATTGAGAGTTTGATAAGCTAAGAAAAAAGTCTCACTTTTATAAGTTGTCATACATGAGTTGGCTATCTTATCGGATGCATAGGATAAGATAGTTAGGTTTTTGAAAGGACTGAGCATTTCTCTTTAGAATTTTGTATCTTCATCTTCCCAGAAGCAAGAGGATACTTTACACAGTGTGACCGAGGCAATGAAAGGGTTTGACCAATTGATTAGAGGTCAATCGGTGACAACAGGGTAAATAGGCCCCGTCCTTATAGTCAGTTTCTTGGTGCCTAATATGGAGCCCTAGGTTCCCTTCAGCACAAGTAATTTCCATCCCTGGTTCTTTTCAAGCATCTCTGCAAACTTCGGGCACTATCTGGCTAGTTCAGAACACCTCTAAATTAACTTATAGTTCTAAGGATCTCATCAAAAGTTTTCATGCTAAGGTGACCACCCATGTTCTAAGAGTTCATCACACGAGCCTATGGTTCCTTGAGCATAATTTACTTGTGGAGATCCGGATCACATCCAGAATTTCTTTCCCCAGCACCTGCAGTTAGAGTCCAAGCAAGCTTCTTATAATCTGGTTAGAGCACTAGAACCTTCCGGTTGAGTCAGGAGAGGTAGTTAGATGGGTAGAGATGGATTGACTGGCAAAGGTGCATAATAGGAAGGCAAAGGGTAAGTTCATTCTCCCTTTCAGCCCAGAGGTGAGCGTGCATAGTGTTATGTTTTTCCCGAGGGGCCATAGGCTGAGTCTTATGATGTTGTTATTATAGGTATCGTCCCAGTTTTCTCTAGGCTTGCTTCAGTTTTGTTTGATTTGGGGTCTACTCATTCCTATATATCTATATACTTTGCTACTAGTTATGACATGTTATCTAATGCATTGCCCGCACCTTTTTATGTGTCTTGGTGGATTGGTTGTACCAATCTCATCTTGTAGTCTTGTCGGGGTATGAGAATTGGGTAGACATGATCTTGCTTGATATTTTAGACTTTGATATCATTTTGGTTATACATTGTCTTGATCCTTATCATGTAAGTTTAGATTTCTATGCTAAGACTATTATATTATGCATGCTTGGTATTTCGAGGGTTAAGTGGAGATGTGCATATAGGTCATATCCTTATAGAGTTATCTCTTTCCTTTAGTCTCGGAGGTTGATTGAGAAGGGGTGTATTTCTTATTTGGCCTTTGTGGTATTAGTATTTATCTCACTTCCTGAGAGTTCCGTCCAGGTGGTTAGGGAGTTTGTCGATGTGTTCCCAACCAACCTTATTTTTGTTCTTATGATAGAGATACTTATTTTCATATTGATTTGAGCCAAAAAGAAAGCCCATCTCTATTCCTCCTTATCATATGGCTCCTATCGAGTTGAATGAGTTAAAGGAGTAGTTACAGGACTTTCTTAAGAATGGGTTCATTTGTCCTAGTATGTCACTATGGGGTGCATCAGTCTTGTTCATAAAGAAAAAGGATGGTTCTATGTATATGTGTATTGACTATAGTCATTTGAACAAGGTAACCGTAAAAAACAAGTATCATTTGCCTCATATTAATGATCTGTTTGACCAGCTTTCAGGCTCCGCCATCTTCTTTTAGATTGATTTGAGATCTGAGTACCAGCAGTTGAGGATTAGACCTTCAAATATTTTGAAAAAGGCTTTTCATACTAGATATGGCCATTATGAGTTTTTGGTGATGTATTTTGGACTTATTAAAGCCCCATCCATGTTCATGGAGTTGATAAAATAACGTATTTCACCGTACTTGGATTCTTTTGTGATTTTTTTCATTGATGATATCTTGGTTTATTCCAAGATTAAGGCTGATCATGAAGCACTTGAGGATTGTACTTCAGAGATTGCAGGATGAGAAATTATATGCTAAATTATAAAAATGTGAGTTTTGGTTGAGCTTGATGGCATTCTTGGGGCACATGGTGTCCAATGAGGGTATTATGGTCGATCTGGCCAAGATTGCAGCGGTGATAATTAGGTGAGACCTACCTCACCGACTGAGATTCGGAGCTTTGTTGGCTTGGCTGAGTACTATAGGAGGTTCATATAGGGAATTTCTTATATTTCTACTCTATTGAATAGACTAACTCAAAAGAATATGCCTTTCAGTGGTCTGACGAGTGCCCGAGGAGATCTTTCAAAAGCTCAAAGTCTTGTTGACTTCTGCTCTTATACTTAGTTTTCTCATGAAGGGTAAGAGCTTTATTATATATTGTAATTTATCGAGAGTTGTCTTGGGTGGATTATTTATGCAGGATAGTAAGGTGGTTGCTTATTCTTCGAGGCAGTTGAAGGTATATGAGAAGAACTACCTTAACCATGATTTAGAGTTGGCTTTGGTGGTATTTTTATTTAAGTTATGGAGATATTCCTGTATGGAGTGAATTATGAGGTGTTCACTGATCATAAGAGTCGTCAATATATTTTCAGCCAGAAGTGTCTTAACTTCAGGAGACGGTTTGGTTGGAGTTGCTTATGGATTGTGGAATCTCTATATTGTACCACCTAGGCAAGGAAAACATAGTGGTGGATGCCCTTAGTAGGAAGTCCTCGAGTATGAGTAATTTGGCTTCCATATGGGTTGAAGAGCAGCCTTTGTCTAAAGACGTTCATATCTAGCTAACAACTTGGTTAGATGGCAGATTTCATAGGATGGTGGTATCCTTTCTTGTGTGAAGGCCCGTTGTTCATTGATTGAGAAGATCGAGAAACTCAGTTTGATGGTGCTAAGTTGACGATCATTCATGATAAGGTACTGCGAGGTGAGGCCAAGACGACCAAGTTTGATTCTGAGGGTATTTTTAGGATAAGGGGCAGTATTTGCATCCCTACATCCGGTGATTGGATGAGATTGATCTTAGACGAGTCCCACGGTTTTAGATATTCCATTCATCCGGGGGAGACAAAGATGTATCATGACCTGAGCCAGCATTATTAGTGGTGTGGTATAAGAAAGGATATCATTGAATTTGTAGCTAGGTGTTTGAACTACAAATATATGAAATTTAAGCACTAGAGGTCAGGAGGTGTGTCTAAGAGGATTCCTATACCTTAGTGGAAGTGGAAGCGTATAGCCATGGATTTCATTGTTGGGTTGGCTACTAGTTCGGGTGGTTATGATTCCATTTGGGTGGTTATTGATCATTTGACCAAGTCTTACATAATTCAAGTGAATATGAGATAAAAAGCCTTGGAGTTGGCAGAGATTTACATTAATCAAATAGTATGGCTGCATAGCACCCCTAGTTTTATCACATCGGATCGACACTTAGTTTACTTTATACTTTTGGAGTGCTATGCGGTGTCAGATGGGTACTTATCTTGTTATGAGCACAACCTTCCATCAGCATACCGATGGTCAGTTTGAGCGTACTATTTAGGTTCTTTTAGACATGTTGCGAGCTTATGTTATTGACTTTTGTGGTCGTTGGCACCAGTTATTACCTCTCGCAGATTGTTCCTATAACAACAGTCACCATTCGAGCATCCAGATGGCACCTTTTAAGGCATTTTCTGGTAGGAGGTGTCTATCTCCAATTGGTTGGTTCAAGACTTTTGAGGAGAGATCGTGGAGTGCTAATTATTTATGAGACTCAATGGATAGAATTAGATTCATCCAGGCCCGACTACTTTCTATGCAGAGAGTATGCGGAAGAGCTATGCTGATAAGAGGGTCAGGCCTTTGGAGTTCATAGAGAGTGAAAGGTTATGGTTGAAGGTGTCACACATGAAGGATGTGATTAGGTTTAGGAAGAAAGGGAAGGTTCAGTCCTTATTTCATTGGTCCTCTCGAGATTCTAGAGTGGAAGGGAGATGTGGCTTACAGGTTATCTTTTCCACCTAGTTTGTCCATAATGCATTTGGTGTTTCATGTCTCTATGCTTTGAACGTATATGCCTTATAAGTCTCACGGGCTTCAGTGGATGCTTTGAGTCTGGATCCTGACTTATCATTTGAAGAGTATCTACTTTCTATACTTGGTATTCAAGTTCGGAGGCTATGGACCAAAGAGATAGCTGTTGTGAAGGTACAGTGGAGACACCGACCGATCGAGAAGGATACTTAGGATATCGAGTCTGATATGCATAATAGTATCCTCAGTTGTTTGACTATTCAGGTACTTATGCTTTCTTATGTTCGAAAATGGTTTTTAGCGGTGGATGTTGTAATGACCCTAAAGGTTATTTTTTCATTTTTAGATTATTTTGACCCTTTTATAGTCCCAGGTTATCAAAATAAGTATGGTTCCACGGTTGGTTTTGTCACGGGATGAGATTTGATAGAAAAGTTTGAGAATTTTGAGTTTTGGAGCCTTTAAGTTCAAAATGAGGAACTTTATGGGTCATCTAGAGTTCAGAACCTTGTATCAGAATTTTGTTAGTTCCATCGTCTCCAAAATGTCGAGTTTGGTATAGATACACCTTTGTTTCCTATTTTAGGCTTTTCGTAGTGAGTTTGAGCATTTAGACGAGCCAAAATTGATTTTATAAGAGAAATAATTGACTTCGATCAACATTCGAGCTTGAAGAGATGGAAATCTGATGATTTTGTTGGATTTGGGGGTGAAATTTGGCCTAGAATATAGTCCTTTTGGTTTTTCAAGACCCAATAGCATTTTTTCCTTTTTGAGGTTTTTGGTTAAAATTAGCCCCTTAGCGAGTATCGGGTCAAGGAGACCTCGTATGTATTTTTTTAGGACTCCATTGAGTCCGAAACGTCAAATTTAGTCTATGTGCATAGATGGTTTGTTCTCACGGCTTGAAATGACCCTCGGGGTCATTTTTTGTATTTCTGCGACTTCTCTGTGTTTAGAGCGTTCTTGTAACATCCCAAGTCATTTGTGACTTGCTGGTATGGGTAGTTCGGATCCCTAGAGGTTCTGTCATATTTATCTTGATTTTCCTATTTTGGAGTTCTAAATTTGGAAATGGGTAATTCTAAATTCCTTAGAAACGTGTTCGAAATTAAAATCTAACAGTTTCGTTGCTCCGAAACGTGGACTTTATTCTAGAGAAACTTTTGGTTTGAATTCCAAGGCTTTTAGTTGCAGTGTGGTACCGCTAGATTAAATCATTTTAATTCAAATATTAATTATGTCCATTTCTTTAATAAAAATAAAAGATATGCTTTAGCATCTTCCTAAATTATTGAAAATTTTATGAAATAGTCTTTTGAAATAATTTACTCTCGTACCTTATTATTTTGCAAAAGGTTATAAGCTATTAATATTTTATCGAAGATACAAACAACAAAAACAACATACCCAGTATATTCACACACATTGTGGGGTTTGGGGAGGGTAGAATTTACGCAGTCCATAGTGCTACCTAGAAGTCAGGTAGAGAGGTTGTTTCCAAAAGACCCTCGGCTCAAGACAATACATTGTAAAAAAATGCCTAATCTACTGACAAGGCATAATGAGAAGAAAAATAATAAGATAACAACAAATGCAAGGCTATCAACAAATAGTAGTACACTCACCCATCA
Organism: Withania somnifera; assembly: GCA_039654485.1. Taxonomy (NCBI): domain Eukaryota; kingdom Viridiplantae; phylum Streptophyta; class Magnoliopsida; order Solanales; family Solanaceae; genus Withania; species Withania somnifera. The sequence continues at coordinate 8,752 of JBDJHY010186844.1, forward strand.
TAAAGTCACAAACCTACCCAAAACTCTGGGAGCCAAATTCTATACCAAAGGTACTATGACTCCTAAGCCCCTACGACAGACAAATCAAACCTACCCACCAACAAAAACGAACCCAAGCCCACTAAAATCCTATCCTAATACTCGTCCTCCACATTCTTTCTATCTAGGGCCATGTCCTCTGTAAACTATAACTTCTTTAAGTCCTGTAACATCACTTCTCTCAAATATTTTTTCGGTCTACCTATTCCTCTCTTGAATCCATCCCTCACCAACCTCTCACACCTCTGTACAGAGGCATTCGAATCCCTTTTAAGAATATGTCTTAACCATCTAGGTCTCACTTCTCATATCATATCTTTCACGGCACTTACCCCTCCATGCCTCTAATAACCTAATTTTGGATTTTATTACACCTAGTAAACCCACACATCCATCGCAACATCCTCATCTCCTCCACCTTCAACTTCTGAATGTGAGAATTTTTAACTGGCCAACACTCTGCCCCATATAACATAGTTGGTCTTACTGACACTATAAAACTCACCTTTCAATTTAAAGGGCACTTTCTTATCACACAAGACCCTAAGGCGAGCTTTTATTTCATCCACGACCGCACCAATATGGTGGTAAACATCCTCATCAATCTCTATATTACCCTGGATCATAGACCCTAGATACTTGAAACTATCTTTCTTATAGATAGCCTGAGTATCTAACTTCACTATTACGTACTCCTCCTGCTCTACCTCACTGAACTTACACTCCAAAGACTCTGTCTTGGACCTGCTCAAATTAAACCCTTTAGACTCAAGAATTCCTCTCCAAACCTCCAATGTAGCATTAAGTCCTCTTAAGGTTTGGTTAACCAAAACTATGTCATCCGTAAATAGCATACACCAAGGTACTTCACCTTGAATTTCCCCTGGTAAAGTATCCATCACCAATGCAAATAAAAAGGGGCTAAGGATCGATCCTTGATGCAACCCCATGACAACTTGAAAATGATCTGAGTCTCCTCCCATAGTTCATACATGACTATTGACTCCATCATACATATCCTTAATCACCCTAACGTACGCCATAGGAACACCTTTAGACTCTAAGCATATCGAAAGAATCTCTCTAGGATCTTTATTGTAAGCCTTTTCCAAATCGATGGATACCATGTGTAAGTCCTTCTTCCTTTCCCTGTACTTCTCCAACAATATCCTAACCATATGGATCTCCATAGTCAAGAGTCCCGGCATGAATCTGAACTGATTCATGAAAATAGTCACCATCTTCCTCATCCTCAACTCCACTACCCTTTCCCACACCTTCATTGTATGACTTAGAAACTTGATACCCCTCTATTTGTTTTCATTTTGGATGTCTCCCTTGTTCCTGTGCAATGGGATTATCATAATCCATCTCCACGTTTCATGCTTTTTCATCGTCCTGAAAATGACGCTAAACAATTTGGTTGGCCATTTAATACCTGCCCCTCCAGGTATCTTCAAAAAATCCATCGGAATCTCATCTTGCCCAGTTGCTCTATCCTTATGCATCCTATGAATAGTGCTCTTAACCTCCTACAACCTAATAGACCTACAATAACCATAAATGTGGCATCTCTCTGAGTGCTCCAAATCACCTAAAACAATGTTTGTGTCTTCCCCATTATTCAAAAGCTTATAGAAGTATGATTTCTAATATCTCCTTAATGTGTACATCCTCTACAAAAACATTAACATCCTCTCCCTTGATACACTTCACTTGGTCAAGGTTACGCATCTATTGTTCCCTCATCCTGGATAGACTATAAAATTTCATATCCTCGCTTGCGTCCCCTAATTCTTCATTAGTCTCTCAAAAGCTTCTATCTTAGCTGTCATAACCACTAACTTCACCTTCTTTCTCGAATTTCTATACTCCTCCCTATTCTGACATTTCTCCTTCTCATTTTTAATCTCCACCTACTTCACATAGACTCCCTTCCACCACTAGTGCCCTAGACATATACACGAATGGCTGACCTCTTGAGACACCCAACACTTGTTTTACTATGTTCCTAATGCAACTGGTAGTCTTATTCCACATACTATCTGCATCCCCACTACTCTACCATGCCCCTACTTCCATTAACTTCTCCCCTATCTATAGGGTACAATCTATCATCAAACTTCCCCATTTGATCCTAGGTCGATCAACACAACCCTCTTCTTTCTCGTCATCTTTATCTCAAAATCCATCACCAAAAGCTTATGTTGGGTTGAAATGTTCACTTTCGAGATAACCTTATAATCTCTACACACACTTTATCCCCCTTCCTAAGGAGAAAGAAATCTATTTAATTCTTGGCCATTGATCTGCAAAAAGCAACCAAATGGTCTACTTTTTATCGGAAAGCTCGAATACATAACCATTAAACTAAAGGCTCTAGAAAATCCAAAAGTGATAAACCTTCTTCATTTATTTCCCCGAAACTAAAGTCTCTATGCACCTCAACATAACCCCTAGGAGACGACCTAATGTACCCATTGAAATCTTCTCCAATATAAATATTCTCAGTGATGGGCACACCTCTCACCATATCATCTACACCCTACCAAAATCTCTTATTCTCCTCCTCGTCCAAGTCTACTTATGGGGCGTAGGCACTAATAACATTTCAATTCGATCCCCAAACCACCAACTTAATTAATATCATCCTGTTGTTAACCCTCGTAACTTCAACCACCTACTCTCTGAGCTACTCATCAACTAAAATCCCTACCCTATTCCTATTTCTCACCCCTCCTGAGTACCATAACTTATAACTGTCCACATCCCGCGTCTTAGAACCTACCCATTTAGTCTCCTACTCACGGGCTATCTTAATCTTCCACTTCCTAAGAATCTTCATCAATTCTATGGACGTACCTTGAAAAGTGCCTATGTTTCAGGACCCTACTCTCAATCTAGAGGTACCCCTTCTTGCCCTTACTACCCTCGACCTGACCCCAAACTCAACCATGCTGCTAAACCTGACCCTGAACCTGACTGATGAAAAGACCCTAGTTGACCATCATCAACCAAAGCCACTAAAAAGAGTGCAAGTTAATCAAGAGAACTACTTAACCAACTAAACTAGAACAATGGTACTCCAACACTATGGCTCCAACCCTAACTCCAACCTAAGGTTCTCTACCACCCAACAATACCAGAAAACACTTAT
>JBDJHY010186874.1:0-10624 GCA_039654485.1 Withania somnifera
ATGACCCTAATGTTGTGGATACCTTGACATTTACTGTCAAAACCAAGAATATAAATAGTAAAATTGATACGAGAGAGATAACTGTAATATATCGGGTATATTACAAGCTAATGAAGATCACTATAGCCCCAAAGGCTATAGCTTATAGCATTAAAGGAGTAACCATGCTCATGGAATCAAACCAAGAGCACAGTACTACCTTCATTCCTCAACTCCTTAAATGGGACGATATCCTTACGGATAAAGAGTGGAAATTTGACTCTATCACCAACACCAATTCAACCTGAGCGATCTCAGATTGACAGAGTTATTCAATTTCCAATTCAACCTGAGCGATCTCAGATGCTCATGGATCTATTAATCTTAAATTTTTAAGATCCAACTATTTCAGCCAAGCTTCTTTAAGTAGAAGAATGTTTTCGGCTAGACTTTCTTTTTTTGACCCTCGAGAAGGTAATGATTCAGTTGACAACCTAGAATATGGAAAAGTTCATGAAGTTGATTTCTCCAAAACTATCCCTACGGTATACTATGAGGCTACTACCCTAGGAAGCCCCACACCCAGTGATATGAAACCTGATCATAGGAGAAAATATTCCATTGGAGTTCTTACTTTAGATGAAAAGTTTTTCCTAACGAAAGGAAGTTGCTAGATTGGTGGAAACTCCCACAACACCAATTAAAGGTAAAATGGTTTAAATCTACCTATACATTATCTCAAAGACTCTCTTTTAGAAACAAATGGCATAAGGATATGCTAAGATTCAAAACTGAAATTGAATTCTTTAAATGGTTTGAATGCTGCAGAAAATTAGATGATTCTAAGTCATCTCTCCAAGTCCTTGTTAACAAGTGGTACACCAGAGAGTAGGTGGTAGAAAGTTTCACTCCCCTTTAGAGGGATAAGTATTCCTTATAGGAAGGAAGCTCTCAAAGCTTCACATTTCAAAAGCCTATTGAGAATGAAATAATGTTAATTACTGTCGCGGATGTTAATAAAATCTTTGAGAAGAATAAATACACAAATTAGGTTCTTCATGTAGTATCTAAGAAGATAGATGAATCCAAAGGTATCAATTATAAAGGCATTTGTCAAATTGGAGATAAACTAGTACCTCTAACGCTACTCCCAAAATTGAGAATCCAATCTTCAAAATCCCTAAATTCTCTAAGGAAGATTTTCCTGAACTCTCTGACAGGTTTAGTTAGTCCAATGATATTTTTTATAGGATCAATAATTAGCTTTCTAAGCTTAATATTACCAAAGGTGATAGGCTTCAGGTAATGACAGGAGATCATTATCCTAATAAAAGGAATTATTACCCCTAACCTTCTTTCCTAGATGTTCAGTTTGAGGAAGATACCCTTCACCTTGCATCAGCCTCAGATGGAACGAAATTGCTAAAATAGAACATTGTCGAAATGGCCGAAGATCAAATCTTTGGTAAACTTCAAGAAATGCGCATGAATGTCATTGATTATAAGATAAAAAAAGCCAGGATAAACAAACTGCTAACATGCTTATAGCAGGGTTTAGTAGAATGATTAAGAATTGTGGGGGAAATTATCTCACAGAAGATAATAAAGCTAAAATCCTAAATACCGTTACTACTACAACTGTTATTAAAACATAAAATGGAATGGAAACAACAGCAGAGGCAATTTTTTAAAATGCTACTGCCACATTTATTTATTGTATATCAAAGCATTTTGTGGGTGAACCTTATCTCTTCCAAGATAGAAGTCTTGAAATCCTTAACAATTTATACTTTAAGAAATTAACAGACTTTAGATGGTACAAAGACATGTTCATAAAAAAATTTATGATTAGGGATGATTGCAATAATGACTATTGGAAAGAACACTTTATTAGTGATTTACCTCATTATTTCGCTGAAAAGGTGAGAGCAAAGATTAGAGAAAGATGTGATGGGAAGATTCCCTATTCACAGCTCTCCTATGGAGACCTTACCAGCATTATTAATGTTGTAGCCATGGAACTCTGTAAAGACCTCAAGCTAAAAGAACAACTTAAGAAAGAACAAAGATTATACTGCACAGAACTTGGTAGTTTCTGTCAAAATTTTGGATTTCCTTCAATTAAACCTCCTTCTGCAAAGAAAGTAGGAAAAAGAGAACGTACCATTGGAAACTAAAAGAGAAGATCTTCCAGAAAAAGAAGAGAAATGACGGATAGACCCAAGAGAAAGTTTAGGAAAATTTTTTCTAAAGAATCTTCTTCAGAAGACACCTATTGGACATATGGTAAAGAGGGGTACCGATCCAACCAATGCCCTAGAAACAAAAAAAAGAAGAAGAAAGTCAATCTTCTTAAAGTTGATGATGAAATCAAGCAAAAACTCTTCTCTATCATATAAGAAGAAGAATCTAAATCTGAGTACTCTGCTGATAAAGAGCAAAGTGAAAGTGACAATGAGTTTTTCCTATGCGATAATAAATCTATTAGGGTTATTTCTGAAGATTTAGTAAAGGATTGAATAGTCTTGTTTGCTTCTTGTTCAATTGAGTTCCCTCTGTTTTTTCGAATGGGATCAAAATAAAATCATAAGCTCCTTGAGCTGAGGCCTTTCTAACGATATCTTTAGATTATTTTTTTGAAAGGCGGGGCCCGCAAGCCTGTTTTGGGGCCTTCTTTTTTACCCGAGTTGTTAATTTTAATATGGGTGTCATTCTTCATGTTTGGATCCCTGGATTTGAAATTGTACAGTTTCAGGTGACTTCGACTGTGTTGGAGGTCTAGGCCTACGGTGTGCACAATTAGCAACTTTTATGGGCTTACAGGTAGGCTAGGTTATTTATGTGCATTGTAGATTGGGTTATTATTTGTGCATGTCATATAGCGAGTGGCATGGGTTGGGTTTTTGGTTGATCGCTGTATTCTTAGCTGATATCCTTTTGGATTCCTAGGGCCCATGAAAGGGTATAAAGGGTGAAGGGTTATATGACTGGGTCTTGGCCTCACCATGTAGGGGCCATAGACCTTGGGAACTATTTTAGTTGTTGCGAAAAGAGTATGGTATTATGAATTATTAGCTTGTAGCCTTTGGCCAGTCCTAGATTCCAATTTCTATCCTTGTTTATTATTATCATTATTATTATTGTATTGTATTGTTGCACCGATATATTATTGTTTGGCGTATTGGAACTGATAAATGGCGAGGCCTCGAGATCGACATTTTTTGGGAAAGGCCCTGAGTATTGGCATTGATAGGGGGAAAGGCCCCGAGATTGGCACTGCTTGTGAGAAGCCTTGAGTATTGGCACAGATAAGGGGTGTGGCCCAATATTGGCACTTATTGAGAGGATAGTTTTGGCACTATATGATACTGCTCTATTTTACTTTCATGCACCACCGTGTATTACCTTCGTATTGTGTATGCTCACCGGGCTTAAGTGGGATGTCATGGTGGGTTTTGCTACATATTTTTTACTTACCTCTGGTATGGGATGCCAAGTAGGTTTTATGTGTTTACTTTCTATTCCTTACTTAGTTGTATCCTATTGTTCAATCCCTTATTCGGAATATATACATATATAACATTATGGTTAGTGGGCTTTAGCTTAGCTGGAGCATAGGTATGTTTCCTTAGTCTAACATTTGATTTTTGGGTTCTAGTCATTCCGGGTTGTGTGCACCATGTTTTAGTTCCTGTACATTTGTACTTACACTTCTGGTATCTTACCCTTCTGCATATCTATTAGTTACCATTTTCCTATAATTATCGACCTATTTTTATCTTCCATTCCTGTATTACTCGTATTTTATTTTAGCCCAGTCAGCCGATGACTCCTATTGGGTACCTTGTTTGGTACTGATGCTGCACTATTTTACCTATTCCATGGTGAAGATACTGGTAGGTGTTATCAGAGATGTCGTGATCATACGGAGTAGATACAGTTGAATGTGGAGATTACGATAAGCTTTGTCGTCCAAGCCAACAATGGTTTCCTTGAGTTTGTCTTTCTTTATTCTATCTATAGTAGGCCCTGTGTTGTATTACTGATGTATGATTTTCTTTGTATTATGTTTCTTTTGGATATTCTTTACAGTTGCTCTATATTCCATTGAAACCATGTTTTAGGATTTGAGTTATGTATGTGTTTCTTCTACTTCCATTATTTTATATTTTTGCTTATGCTTTTCTGCTTTGCTAGTTGATACGAGTGTTTATAGCCCATTGTGCATATCTCCAGGATGTAGGGTTAGGCTTGTCTACAGAATGGTTTTAGATGCCATCAGGACCTGAATTTTAGGGTCGTGACTGAGTGGTATCAAAGCATAGGTTCACTAGTCTCTCAAGAATTGGAGCCAGTACCTAGTAGAGTCCTGCATATCGGTGCGTAGACGTCCATATCTAATCTTCAAGAGGCTACGGGTGCCTTAGGAACTATTGCCCTCTTTGAAATCCTATTGTGTGTTGTTATCTGTACTCTTTTGGGACTTACCTTGGCTTTATTCCTTCACAGATGGTCCGTATCAAATTATCTTTATTAGATCGGGACCCTCCCCCATTCAGTTAAGAAGGGTTAGGGGAGGATGCTCTGTTAGTCCCTATTGCCCTGGCTATTTCATAATAACAGGCACCACCTGTGCCACTGCTACAACCTATTCATCCACTACCTTCCACGTTTAGAAACCTATTGTATAAGATGCTTCAAATGTAAGATAGTAGAGTGGTAGATAAACCGTAGTTGTCTGCTCAAGAAGTGGCATAGGGTGCACCGCCTCCCTTAGCTTTTGTAGCTCTAGCACCACCACCAGCAGTACCACCGACTGTACCATTTAAGACTACTGCCACTGCCACTGCTCCTACACCAACACTCTCTCATGTTATAACCTAATTTGAGGTTCGAAAGATGTTGTACCATTTTCTACGAATTACCTCTGCCAAGTTTTCAAGAGCACAGGGGAAAGGAACTACACCAGTTTGTTACTATATGTGTGGAGTACTTATGGACCTTAGAGCTTCTGGACTCATACGGGAGATTTCACCTTATATCTACTTGCGGGTTCTACTAGTCAGTGGAGATAAATTTTCAAGATCGTAGACTAATAGAGTTAGGTCCACCCAATTAAAGACAGTTCAGAGAGGCATTTCTAGATTAGTATGTGCCTAGGAATGCCGTAAGGCATTGCGGGTGTAGTTTGAGGGGTTGAGACAAGGCTCTATGATGGTGATAGAGTATTAGACATGGTTTATTTATTTGTCCAAGCATGTCAGTTACTTAATATCTATTAAGGAGGAGCAAATTTGCCGTTTTTCTCATAGATTGAGGCCTGACTTAAAGGGCTATGTTGAGTTACTTCTAGTGCTATAGAAGTCATTCCTAGATTTTCTGACCATGCTCGATGTATAGAGATTTTGACTTGCCAGGCCTAAGGGGTTAGTGAGAAGAGGGAGCTCCATCAAGGAAGGTTTTTGAGATCTAGGTAAGACAGTTATAATTTTGACTGGAGGTTCCAAATGAGTCAATAGCACTAAGCTTCAAGTAGCGGGGTGACCATCCATCTTGTCAGGGGCCCAGTTTTAGGTTTTCAAGGCCGTGTCGAGGGGTCCCGTGGTTAGGTTAGGACTTGGGATGTTTTTTATGAGAGTGGGGAGCAGGGTCATCATACTTTATATTGTCCTAGGATCATTAGAGATCATTCATCTGAGGGGTATTTGGAGTCCCGAGGTCGGGGATACTATGCCCAATATTACCCCAACGAAGGGCCTCTCATGGTGCAACATTACCATTTAGCCATTGCAGACAGTGTCACTGGTCACCTTTTTGTTTATTTCAGAGTCGTTTGTTTGGGTGGGGCATACTAAACCCACTACGTACAACACCACCGAGATTTCTAACTAGACGGGCAATAGTCCATCCTTTATTTCCTTTCAAACATAAAAAATCCCCTCCTTTTTCAAATCGAAGAGGTGGGCCACCATCTATTGGGGAGCTAGGAGAGGAGGTCTAGTGGCTAGAGGTTGTGGCAGAGACTTAGGTGCAAAGTGGGATGGGGGCCAGTGCCAATTTTATTTAATTCATGACAGGGACGAGATCGAGGGACTGATATATTTGTCACCGGTAAGTTGAATATTCTTGGTTTTTTTTTTTTTTTGCATTAACCGTGTTTGATCCAGGTTCCACACTATCCTACATAATTGTTTATTTTGCTTTACAATTAGGTGTTGTTAGTATGCAGTTTCCTGTACCCTTGAGTGCATCTAGCTCATCTGGTGCGGTCCTAGGTATATATCGGGTATATAGGTCATGTCTGGTGACTTTTTAGGGTCACCACATGTGGGTTGACTTGACTGAGCTGGCTATGTTAGATTTTGATGTGATTTTTGGCATGGACTTGTTGTCCTCCTATCCTACGTTCCTGGATTATTATGCCTAGACCATGAACATATCTTTGCTTGGTGTGCCCTCTCTAGTGTGGTGCAGTCCCACTAGCTGTTTGCTGGTTCGGGTCATTTTTTATTGTCAAGCCTGTAGAGTTTTTTCTCGAGGTTGTTATAATTATTTGGCCTATATTATAGATGTTAGTGTTGAGTCCCTTTCCATCGAGACTGTGTCGGTGGTTAGTAAGTTTGTCAATCTTTTCTCTTTTGATTTTCTTGGCCTTCCACCAGAGTGAGATATAGAATTTTCTATCGAGGTTTAGCCGGGCACCAAGCCCATTTCTATTCCTCCGTATCCTATAGCCCCGAATGAACTTTGTGAGTTGAGTTTCCAGATATAGGATTCTCTTGACAAGGGTTTTATCCATCCTAGTGTGTCATGTGGGGTACCCTAGTGTTGTTTGTGAAGAAGAAGGATGGGTCCCTACTGATGTTTATTTATTATAGGCAACTGAACAAGATGACTATTAAGAATACGTATCCTCTAACCCATATCGATGATTTGTTTGATCAGCTTCAGGGTTCCACATGTTCTTTAAGATTCATCGAAGGCTTGGTTACCACCAGTTGACGATTCAGGCTGAGGATATTTTCAAGAAAGTTTTTCGAATAAGGTACGGGCACTATGAGTTTTTGGTGATGTCGTTTGGGCTGACTAATGTTTCTACAACTTTTATGGATTTGATGACTCGGGTGTTTTGACCTTAATTAGACTAATTCGTGATTGTTTTTATTGACGACATACTAGTTTACTCGCGGAGTAGAGCCAAGCATGAGGGGAACTTGAGAGTCTTGTTGCAAACTTTAAGGACTGAGAGACTCTACACTAAGTTCTCAAAGTGTGAGTTTTTGCTAGATTTTATCTCCTTTCTTGGCCATATGGTATCAGGTGTCAGTGCCAGTATTGATCTGGCTAAGGTTGCAGGAGAATGTGATTGGTCTCGACCTATGTCCATCACTGTGATTTATGGCTTTTAGGGTTGGCAGGGTATTATCTTTATTTTGTTTAGGGCTTCTCTTCTATTGCAGCCCTCTTGACTAGACTGACCCTGAAGGATATTCCTTTCTAGTTGTTAGTTGAGTGTGAGGTCAGCTTTCTAGGGCTAAAAGGGTTGCCGACTATCGCTCCGGTTCTTATTCTACCAGTTGAGGGCCAGCCTTTTACAGTGTATTATTGAATCTTGGGGTGTTGGGTTGGGGTGTGTTCTGATGCAACTGGGCCATGTTATATCATATGCATTTATGCAATTAAGGGATCACGAGCGCGACTACCCCACCCATGATTTCGATTTGGTAGCGGTTGTTTTCGTGCTTATGATCTAGAGGAACTACTTATATGGAGTCCATTTTAAGGTATTCACTGATCACTGCTGCTTGTAGTACATATTGAGTTAGAAGGATCTTAACTTATGGTAGCGAAGATAAGTTTAGCATCTAAAGGACTACAATTTGACTACTATCTATCATCCGGGCAAGGTTAGCAAGGTTTTCGTTGCCTTGAGCCAAAAAGTGCTGAGTTTGGGTAGCCTAGCCATAGTTCCTATTTTTGAAAAGTTGTTGGCTCGGGATGTTAAGTTCTTGGCCCGCGTGATGGTTAGGTTGGACCTTTTAACACAAAAGCAAGTTATTGCCCATATTGAGTCCAGATCATCCTTATTTGACCAAATTCGACAGTGCTAGTATGAGGACTTAGGTTTAGCTCTTGTGTAAGAGAGGGTCCTATCAGGTGATTTTGATTGGGCTAGGGTACACTCTAATGGTGTATTATGGGTTCATGACTGCCTTGCTATTTCGAGGGTTGGTTATCTAATTCAGACCTTATTGCATGAGGCTCACTTCTCTAGATACTCTATTCACTCGGCTATTGCAAGGATGCACCATGATCTAAAGCAACATTACTGATGGAGAGGTATGACGTATTCTATAATTTCTGTTATGTCTCAATTCTTGAAATTTTAGTAGGTGAAGTTCGAGCATTGGAGAATGTATGGAGAGATGTAGAGGCTCTGTATCCTTGAGTGGAACTGGGAGCAGATTACTATGAATTTCATTATAGGCCTTCCTTGTACTTCCAGAGGGTTTGTTTGCATCTGGGTCATCGTGGATCAATTACCAAGTTAGCTCACTTTTTACAGAATCATTTGACCTAGGGTGTAGAGAAATTGGTTGAGTTATATGCCCATGAGATAATTAGACCTTATAGGGAACTAGTATCTATCATATCCGATCAGGGTACAAATTTTACCTCATGGTTTTGGGGTTCAATTTAGAGGGAGTTGGGCACAGAGATTGAATTGATTATAGCATTTCACCCACATACTGATTGGCAGTCCAAGAGGACCATTCGGGTAGTTCATGACATGTTGCGTGCCTGTTTTTTTGACCTTGGGGGTAGTTGATACAAGCACTTGCCCTTGGCAGAGCTTTTGTATAATAACAACTACCACTCCAATATTCGCATACCACCGTTTGAGGGTTTGTATGGTAGACATTGCAGATCACTCGTTGGTTGGTTTTGTGGTGGTGAAGATTGACTTTAGAGTTTCAATTAGCTCTGTAATACTACAGATCGAGTCAGACTAATCCAAGATAGGTTACGAGTAGCACAAACTAGGAAAAAGTCCTATACAGACTGTAGGTTTTGGCCCCTTGATTCAGTGTTGGTGACTTAGTCTTCTTTTGAGTTTCATGGATAAAGGGTGTTACAAGGTTTGGTAGGCGGGGCAAGCTTAGTCCCAGTTTCATTGGGCCATATATGATCATACAGAGAATAGGAGAGGTTGCCTACAAACTTGCCTTGCCACCTGAGTTACCTATAGTTTATCCAGTTTTCTATGTATCGATGCTCCACCGCTATGTACCAGACCCGTCCCGTGTCCTTCATCGAGAGGCTCAGTAGATTAATAACACCTTCACTTATATTGAGGAGCCTAAGGCTATTATAGATAGATATGTAAGGCAACTTAGGTCTAGGGAGATTCTGGTAGTGAAGGTTCATTGAGAACATTAACCAGTCGAGGAGGCTATCTGGGAGACAAAGCGTAATATGTAGGCCTAGTATCCATATCTGTTGGAGCCTTCAGGTACTACTCTTTTCTTAACTTGTAAGGATAAAAATATTTTTTAATGGTGGATGTTGTCATGACACGTTCTGTTATTTCCTTGATTTCCATCTTTTTTCTGTGCTTAAAGTTTTCTGGTAGTTACCCCAAATCATTTATGACTTGCTGGGACTAAGAGCTCAGTGTCCTGGTGACCCATTTTCCATTATCTTAGTTTCCATATTTTGAAGTTTCTATTATGAAATAGTGAAACTCGAGAGTGAAATTGTAGTAAATGCGCCCGAAATCAAATTTCAATACTTCTATTAGCTCTGAAATGCCTACTTTGGTCTAGGAGGATGTTAAGTTCGTGTCCAGGGCTTTTTGTTTTGAGTTTGCGCTGTTTTATGGAAATTCATCCCAACCAAAACTCATTTTGGAGATTGGGTGGTCTTTTTGTGGTCGGTCTGTCCGATCAGAATTTCAACAATTCCATCAACTCCAGAATGATGAAATTGGGATAGTTGGGTCATTGGTTCTCTTCTTGGGTGTTCGGACTCATTTTGGGTTGGTTTGTGGACGTTTACAAGCCCTCCGATGGTCATTCTGCTGATTTCGTTAGGTCTGGAATATGTTTTCCCCCCAGAATGCATATTTGATTCATTATTGTTGGTTTCCATTTTGATTCTAAGCCTTCTGTTGATTAATTGCTATTGTGGAAATTTTCTACAGAAATTGTTGCTCCAGGATATCGCGCCCCTCCAGTGCGGTTGTGATAAATCCTTTTGCCCACCTAAGCGTAATGGCTTTGCCCTTGACATGATCGTGTTAATCCCTAATTTCTTCTTTAGAACGAATGCACCTAGTTGAGTATAGATATAAAGCTGAGAACTTTAATTTTTTAGTTATTTCCATCATCTTGCTTTCTCTTAGCTCAATCTCTCCCTCTAGAAATATGTTGCCCCGGGTCATTTAGTTCTAGGGGATCTTCATGGAGCGATTGTTGCTACGTCCCTTCCTTCGATAAATGTGTTTCTTCTCTTTAGAAAGCTTGGTTTCCTACCCTTTAATGGCTTTCTTTAGGGCTCACGATGCGTGCATTTCGAGGACTTTTACTAGCGCCCATGTAGGCTAGGTTTATGTATGTGCATTTTATACTAGGTTATTATCTGT
>JBDJHY010186883.1:0-21592 GCA_039654485.1 Withania somnifera
CTCACACACACACACACACATACACACACACACACACATATATATATATATATATATATATGTGTGTGTGTGTGTGTGTATTAAATAAACAAAATAATAAATTAGATAAAATATAATATTATTGTTATATCAAACACATAAAGCTCAAATTCCACCTTTTTTTTCATACTAAATATAAACTTTACCTGCACATACTATAAGAAAGTAATAGTTTGGCTTGGACGCGTCTTAACATACATTCCTCTAGTATCATTCACAGTTGATTCTCAACTTTATTTATGATCTGTCGAATTACGTTGAATTACTGAAGAATTGTCCGACTTTTTAATAATCAGATAAAAAATTTTTTTACTGCTTTCTATTCTCTCCGGCACTATTTGAATAACAAAACCGGAGTCTATCTTCACATTAGGAGTTCTCTGATTTCAGATTATGTAAAGTACCCAAAGGGATCCTCTACTCATGTATTGATTTACCGAAATAACCACTACTCTTGCACCTCCTTCTATCCAAAAGGCGAGCAACCCTTAAATGATGTTATATTTAAATGTGTAAGAAATTAAAAGAAATATTAGTGGCATTATGCACAATGTTGTACTAATGTAAATATATTGATTCATTTAATTTGTAATAATATGTACTTCTTCTGTCCTAATTTAAGTGTATTAATTTGATTAAATACAGAATTTAAGAGATAATAAATTTTTTATATGCTATTTTCTGTGTTATTGTTTATGTGCCACTAGTTGAATTTGAAGAGGTAGCCAAGTTTTTTTTATAAGTTTTATAATACTTTAAGTTGTAAATCATTGTGATTTATAATATTTTTTACATTACTTTTAAATAATATATACTACTCTGATCCCTTGCCTCAATTTATGTGTCAGAGATAAAATTTAAAGGATCAATCAAATTTTTACTATAATAATTAAGTTACTTGCACTTATTTTGACTTGCTTTATAATAATTTAATTTTTTTAGAAGAATGTTATATAAAGATTTCAATTTCAATGAATATGATTTTATTTATTCTCTGAGATTATTGGTTCGAATATCTAGAAATAAGAAAAAGATATTAAACCTCAAGAATAAATTTAATAATGCATATCCTTCCTAATTTTAAGTAGTCAATAAAATTTTTATATATCTTTTAAAATAAGTTAAAATTATAATTATTGTGATTCATAGTATTTTTTTAAGTCATTTTAATTTATATATTTTACTTCCTTATCCAGAAGTTTGATAAACTTATTTTTAATTTTTTAAACTTGACATTAAGCTTATCAAACACCCATTTAAGTTTGAATAACTTATTTGTAATTGTTAAAATTTGGGGTACTTCTTTCATCTCAATGTCGAGAGTCAATTAAACTTTTTGTATGCCTTTTAAATATTTTAAGTTGTTAATTACTATGATTTATAATACTTTTTACGTTATTTAAATTATATATGTTACTTCCTCTATCCGAAACTGTGACTATTGTGAGAGTAAACAAATCTTTTTATGTCTTTTAAATACCTTTAGTCGTTAATTATTGTTAGTTATAGTAATTTTATATCGTTTTTTTAAATTGTATATGTTACTTCCTCTATTAGAAGTTTAATAAGTTTATTTGTAATTTTTCAAAGTTGACCCAAAGCTCCTTAAATTCACACTTAAGTTTGAGGAGTTTATTTGTAATTACAGAAGTTAAAACCCAACCTTGAATTTTTTGCATGTCTTTTAAATAAATTGTTAATTATTGTGATATCTATCACTTTTTACGTCATTTTTAATTTATCACAATTTATGCATCATCGGTAGAGTTTTGCGAATTAATTCTTTTATTATGTATTTTAAATTAATTTTTATTATTTATAGTACTTTTTTATCACTTTTAAATAAATATTAATAGCTCTTAAAAAGTAGAAGAGTGAAATAGTTATTTTGAGCCGATCATCGATAAAGTTTTGTGAATCCCTCATTTTTTTATCATGTTTTTAAATAAATTAATTATTATGATTTTAATATTTTTTATAACTTTTTAAAAAATATTATTTTAGAAAAGTGAAAGAGCAAACTGGTTCTTTGAGCCAGCTGACCCTAAAATACACCCTGTTTTCTCTTCTAAATAAGAGGAAAAAAGTGAATAAATAATAATTAAAATAAAAATATAATATATATGTAAAATAATGGTATATCTCAATCTCATGGTAAATCAAGAAAAAGCTATAAAATATAACAAACATAACTTCATAATTAATTAATTTAATCTAAATTTTAAATAATTAACTTATATGGCCCAAATAGTCATACATTAAAAAATACATACACATAACACACACTTCCTTTCTTCTCTAACCACTCTCATCTCTCCCAATCTCTCCCTTCCCTTCTCACTCTATTTCTCCCTCTCTCCTCTTCTTCTTTTTTCTTTATTTTTCAATTTTGTATCATTTTTATTTTTTTTATTCTGTATGTGTATATCATTTTTTATTTTTATTTTTTTTCACCATTTTTATTTTTTTAACTCTTAGTTTTGTGTTTTATATTTTGACTAATTTTATATCGTTTATATTTTTTCTAAAACTTTCAATTTTGTATCCTGTATTTTTTTATTTATATTTTAATTAATTTATATCATTTTTATTTTTTATATAATTTTGATTATTTTAATTAAAAGTTGAGATTGAAAGCCACTTTTATTGCAAAGAGAACTTGTACAAGCTAATTGCTTTGGTTCAATAACTGGACTCGATTCAATGAAATATATATATATATATATATAATCTAAAAAGAGAAAATAAAAAGCAAAATCTAATCGTCCTTTTTTTTTAACTCTTAAGTTTAGTAGTAATATTTCTATTTTGTATTTTAGATTTTATGTTTCGACTAATTTTCTATCATTTTTATTTTTTATTTTTAACTTTCAATGTTGTAACAATATTTTGTATTTGTTGATACAAACACAATGATATAACTGCTATCCAACTAAAAACATACAATTAATACAACAGTCATTTAGTTTTTCATAGAGTTATAATTATGAAAAATTGAGCTATACTTGCCTCTAAACTTGTAAAATTAAGCTATTTTCTATAACTTGCTCTTTCTTTATTAACTTGGTCAATGAGGTTTCGTGGAAACTTTAGCCAATAGCATTTCACATTTGACTTGTTATGTGCGTAGGTACCCACATCTTGTTTACACCTTTTGACACAATTATGTCAAGCAAATGAATTATTCAAGAAAAATATATAGCTACTACATTGTGTGATCCATGCAATTCAACAGTCAGCTCATAACTAATTGCATGCTACTGGTTGCCACCAAACGATAGAAATGTGACTACTTTTAGCAGTATGCAAAGTTAAAAAAGATAATATTCTTTATCTGTTACTGTTTCAGCCTTACACTCAAGTTACAAGAATAGCAGTCCTCAAGATTTGAATTCCTGCTCTAATTGTGGCAATACCCACTAGGCTGCACCAAACTAGGTTATACAGTTCAGCCATTACTCATTTAACCTCTTCTTTTTCTCTTCAATATACATGTTAGCTTATAGCTAGTTTAGACACTAACTAATATAGTTCCGTAGATAGCCACTGATGCAAAACGAGATACCTCCTGCTATCAGAAACTATTCTCCTCCAGTTTCCTCCTCCCTGTTCTGTTTTACCACTCTCTAAAGCGGTTCACTGTCTCAGCTGATTCAATGACTTCTTCAGCGTTATTAGTTCCTGAAAGGCTTTGAGAATAACTTTCGGCATGGAACACAACTTTAACAACTTAAAACACAAGTCTTTTGATAAAACTTGTTTTTTTTTCCTTTGAATGAAAATAGGTGACATAACCAGGGGAATCACAAATTTCAAAATCTTGTCAGGCTTTTCAATATCTCCAAATTACTGCATAACTTACTGATTTACTCTGTCATGTACAGCTAGGTTACCGATACTTGTTCCTGCAATGTATCCCCCTGTCCAAGCATTCTGCATAGTTAACAGAGTGCTAAACAATCAGATGAAGAAAGTAGCCAGCTCACATCGCAAGATTATTTATACATCCCCTTCTCACAAACTCTAGGAAACAAGACACATGGGTAAAATAGGTTTAGTTCAGACAGTGAGTATGTGAATTAGGAGCAAGACAACATATCATGGTTAAGAATCACGATATCAGATTTATCAGTGTCTGGCTTCACATTTGCTAGAGCATCAGTCACGATCCACGGGGACACATCTTTAACTAAGTAGAGGCTCAATACTAAAGATAATCCCATTGAACAAAGACGTTTACAATAAATAAAATAGGCTGTGCATCAAAAGTTAAATTTATAATATAGAAGTGCTGTATCAAAACTTTGATGTAGTTAAGAGAAAGGTAATATTGTGTAGGAGTGACTGGTAGGAAATTACATATAACTACAAATATCAATATCAGTCATTTTTGGCAGATCATCACTGCTGTAAGTGTAAAGAGCCCAAGCAAAATCTCTACCATGTTTTATGTCTAATAGGACATTATCACAAATATAATGGGTGAAATAGAATTACGAAAAGGATAAAAACCCAAAGTCTAATTATAAGTTATTAAAGAAAAATTTAAAACGAAATTCTCAAGACAATGACGATGACAACCACTTTGAAAGTACAAAATCTACAAAAAAAAGTCATTTCTAGTCTACTATCTGTAAGAAGACGAGGAAAGATGAGCACAAATTTAGTTGTTTAATGTAGGTTATTACAAGGATTCCTACTGTATTTATCTCAAATTAAACCAAATACAGCACAATTTGACTATCCACAGACAACATCAGCAATATGATTTCTTTCCGGTGAGTGGTGGAATTGATACAACAGCAGCTATTCCTCAATTCTAAGGTAGTAGTAATTGGCTATACGAGCCCCCACTATATCTCTATTCATTTGGACCCATTTCATTCGAATTATATTCGCTACTAACATTACATTGATGATCTTCATTTCTTCAGTTTCTGATTGATACACCAAATAGTAATATGATTATAACGTCAAGGTTTTGGCAGAACAAATTGTTTACACCAACAAAATCACACTTATCTTTGTAATATGCCCATCGGACATGGATGTATATGTAAATATATAATGAAGAGAACATGATGCACTTTTTGCATTGATTCTACCCTTTGGATTCAGATCAAACTCACATTACCTGAAAATTGAAGCCACCAGTAATACCATCAACATCGAGTACCTACAGGATTTTCAAAGAATCAGAAGCAAAAATGGAAAGCCGTAAACTGGGTCCTACATTTGCACCTGAAGCTAGAGAAGTAAACTACCTCTCCAGCAAAGTAGAGATGAGGATGGATCCTGCTCCCCATTGTATCAAGGTAGATCTGTTTGAAGAAACAGAAAGATAGCAACTCTCAGAAAGTTAATTCAGCTAAAATTGAAAGGGTCGCAGCATAGGAAGGCAAATATAGATGGGAAGAAAAGAGAAGTGAGCACCTCTGAAAGTGGAACACCTCCAGCTGTGACAAACTCATCCTTAAATTGGGCCTTCATCACCCCAAAAAGGATGCAACAGAAAAAAGAATCAAAGTAATGATGTCAAAAGAAGAAATGAGTCTGAGAAATGGGAAGAGCCATAATACCTTTCCCTTCACACTAAATGCACAATCCTTTAACAAAGAAGCAACAGAAGTTAACAAATTATTGGAAATGGAAGACCACAGCATGTCTCCGCATATTCCCTGCATTATGAAAAAGAAAAATCATAAAATAGAAGTGGACCTCAAACATTATGAGAAGATATTTATACATAGAAGCCAAAAGACATCTTTGCGACTGAAGTAAAACAAGTTTACCACACGATCTAATATATACTTCCAAAATCTTTTCACAACCGCAAGTTCGAAAGGATAAGAATTCAGCACCTTCTGCCTCTGCATTAAAGAGAACAATAAGGCAAGTGGTGAAGTAAGATCCAATACAAATTCAGAAATCATATGATTTACTGTCATCATGAGATCTTATTTACAGGAGAGAACAGTCATTAGTTTCAGAACCTTTTTCTTTAGATAAGATCGATCAGTAAGTTAAAGAACCCTAAGCATGAGTATCTCATACAAACTGTTTATGTGGTTCAATAAATTGGTAGAACTTTCTATTGCAGCTAAACTATCTTATATAGATCATGGATCATATATTATATGGGTGTCTGTGAGCGAGCACTTGGTAGAGATATATATACTTCTCTTTTTGCTATTTTTAGCATATATTTCAAAGAATCCATACCCACTCACATCACAGGTGCTTCAAAACAAATGAAGGGTCCATTGTATATAGTTAATCTTTCTCAAAATATTTAACGTAATTTTAAGTAATAGTTCCTGCAGTTCTTTTTTTTTTTGCTTTTTCTTTTTTTAATTAAGTAGTTCCAGTAGCTTTCTTTTCTCTCTTCCAGACGTTTCCCATCTTTGAAAAAACTGGTTATACGGAATCAAACAACATAATGAGAAGGTCATAAGCTTCAACTCGAGTCAGTGAATTTATTACCAAAAATTGACTCTTATGACGAGTGAGTGTAGATTTTAGATCTTCAATATGGAGATCAGGAGTAAAATCCACGCAAAGCGTACCTGGATGTGTTTGCAACTACAATGAACAAGAGAAAAGGCTGTGGTAAAGATAAAATGACAAAGACAGAAAAAGGAAGACATCTTTTACCCTTATAGTCTGAACTGGATAGATAACGCGCTCCCCAAGCAGATAACCTAAGAACCACAGGCCCACTGAGCCCCCAGTGGGTTACTAGCATGGGTCCTACCTAAAAATACTATTATTATTCTGCAGTATAAAATTCTATCCAAAATATGCAATCAATATATGCAATCAATCAGAAATGCATACCTGAGTAAGCTGTGCTATTTTCTTCTGGATGCCTTCCAGCTGTAATTTTGCTTTTACTTTTGGGAAGGTTACCTATGGATGACAAGCAAAATGATCTCTGTTAGTCAGAGGCATGAATATCTGCATGTACTCAAAGAGTCAAAGGTGTGATATGTTTGTCATAACTGACTTAGTAATCAACATAGAAGTGCAATGATGTTTGAAATATATTACTCCCTCTATTTCAATTGTTTGTCTTACTTTTCTTTTTAGTCTATTTAAAAAAAGAATGCCTCTCTCCTATTTTGACAACTTCTTAATTTTAACATCTCATGTGGCATGTTTAAGACAACAAAATTGCAGGACATTTTGGTACATCAAACATATCTTTAGTTTAATACCTCTAGACTCAAAAGTTTTCTTTACTTTCTTAGATTCAGTGTCATGTTAAACTAAGATAGACAAATTGAGAAGGACGGAGTATAATATAGTATTCACTTTAATATAAATTTCAAGCAAGAAAAAGATATATGAAGCAGTCAAAATATTCATAATTTAAATGCATCTCTGTTAGCTGAGATCAGTACATCATTAGACAAAAAGTTACAATCAGTGCACATTGTCCTATAATATAAAACACCAAAACATCATCTAAAATGTAATGAAGGTGAATTTACAGGGCATACAGGACTATCATTTTTTATATAGCAGTTGCACATATTTCAGAGAAGAATTAGCTCAGGTATTTACAAAACATAGAAGCTTGAAGCATGCAAGGTAGTGCTGGTAGAAATCAAAGGAACTAGCTGTCTCGTAACTCATAAGACAAATTAAATGCCAGAAGAGGGGGGAAAATCAATTCGCATGGCAGACAGTTGACTGATGATCAGAGCTACACCATCCTTAATACTACTTTTAATCAGGTTATATTTGAAAACCAATAGAATCTGAATCCAAAACATTATTAATAAAGCACTTATGAGACGTAAAAGCCATCTCCCCAAGTATATCCACGATTCAGGATTGAAGGAACTATTGAAAACACATAACAAGCTATATCTTCATTGATCCGACATAAAACATACAGAGCAGCAGGCAAACACCTCAAAGACTGAATTCACTCAATTGACTGCAAATGGCAGAGAAACCTACGCCAGAAAGTTCTGCTAACTTCAAGTCATCAATCTTGAAAGTGAACAGGCTTGGAACAGGTTCCACAATTGAATGACCAAGTTGAGTGGCAAGATTATAACCCTGAACAGGAAAAGAGGGAAATGAAGTGAAGGAACGGATGAAAAAAGTGCTACTAACTCATTACCGAACTGACCTGCTTACTACTCCCACTAGCAATCAGTAGATAATCAGCTTCAACATGCTCCATATAATCAAGGCTACGTTTCTCAAGCTTGACCACAAACTTGCCATCAGTGGAAGATGCACCAGTAACAACTTTTCCAGTCTGCAACAAGACTAAATGAGGAATTGGCATATCAGCATCCTGATGCGGAAAGGGGAAACGGATACCTCATATCACCAAAATCATACTCAGCGTAATTCCATAAGTGGGGGTCTGGGGAAGGTAGGATATACGTAAGACCTTTAACCTCCTTTCTGGAGTAGAGAAGTTGTTTTCGATAGAACCCTCGACTCAAAAGAAATATAACTGATGTCAGAAAGTAAGAAATAAAAAGAAATAACAAATCAGCAATGTACAAAATAAGTGTAGCAACATATTAATTTACATTGGAGAAAAGGAACACAATACCTAAATCATACGACTAGAAGTACAACACTCAACTAGAATCCTCGACCTCCACCTTCCTATCTAAAGTCATGAGCTCAGTCAGTTGAAGTCGTGTAATGTCCTCTCTAATCAACTCCCCCAGTTCTTCTTTGGCATACCTCAACCTTTCCTAACTCCTGCTAGGACCAACCTCTCACACCTCCTCAGTGGTACATCCTCGCACCTCCTCTTCACATGTTCGAACTATCTTAACCTAACTTCTAGCTTTCCTTTTCTTATTCGCCTTTCGCCTGGTACATGGCCTTGGCATGAACTCTAGCCTAACTACGGACGCCACTCCCACCTTTGTCCGCTACAACTTCGCTCTTAGTCACATCTCTCTTAATATGCCCACACATCCATCTGACCATTCTCATATCCATCACTTTTATCATCTAAACGTGGACATTTTTTATTGGCTAGCACTCTGTCCCATATAATAGTGGTAGTCTAACCACTACTCCGTAAAACTTACTTTTTAAGCCTTAAAAAAACGACATATTCTTATCACACATTACCCCAAAGGCCAGCCTCCATTTCACCGACCCCGCTCCAATACAATGTGCGACATTATCGTCAATCGGCGGGTCTACTTGAATCATGGACCCGATATGCTTGACGCTTTCTGTATTGGGAATGACTAGTGCATCGATCTTTACTTCCACCTCCATATCATGCATTACATAACTAAATATGCACTCCAGGTACTCTATCTTAGTCTTTCTTAACCTGAAACGACCTCTCTCCAAACTTCCGGCATATCATTGACTCCACCACTGTAATGTAAATTTACAAAATACCTCACAATTACAAAACACGCAACGTAATTGCTCAAGAGTCATAGCTAAGTATGTGGATGCCCAAATAATCTAAGATCTTGTGGTTTGAACACTTCTCTTTGTTTTGTCTTTTTTGGAAAAATGAAAGAAATTTTAAATTTCATTCATTTACTTAACAGAAGGATATTTGGATTCATGATACACCACAACTAGGTAGATATTTTAACTTGCCATTGTAGCTGATAGAGTATTTTATGATTAACATCAAAGAAACATAGAAGGCTGATTGTTCCAATTAGGAGTATATTTCTTTCAAAATTTTAAGCAATATGACTCTTTGGTTTAGCCCATGATATATGTCATCTGTGAGCTGCACATTTTGGATGATATAACTGGCTCATCATCACAAGTATAACGTAAGCTACATTGAAAATGCATAAACATGCAGGAGACTATTTCAAAACAAGCTATTTTAGCATTTAGAAAGAACTTTTCAATCTCAAACTGGTGACCGAAACAGAATAAACACATTAAGAATAACTGAGAAAACTTCAAAAACAAAAATTACACATACTATAAGTACACACCAGGTGCAGGAGTCATAATAAAGGCTTTAACTTCGCACCAGGTGCAGGAGTCTTAATAAAGGCTTTAACTTCGTGATGGATCAACATCTAGCTTTAGTCTATAGTAGTTTTAACCCTGAAACAATTTGATACTCATCTTGGCAGTAGATGCTTCAGGCAGAATGATCACGAAGGGGATTGTGCTGGGTTAATAGTTTTGCAGTGTGAATAGAGATGACCTTCATGCTCCGGTATTCCATTTGTTTAAATTTCCACGTTTAACATACACATGACCTTCATGATTGGTCAACATCTAGCCTTAGTCTATATTAGTTTTAACCCTGAAGCAATTTGATACACAAATTGGCAGAGGATGCTTTAGACAGAGTGATCACAAAGGGGATAGTATTTAGTTAATACTTTAGCAGTTTGAACAAGATGAGCTTCATGTTTCCTTATTCCAATTTTTTAAGTTGTCAAACTGTCTCCCATATTTTACAACAAGGAAGGAAAATTATAGGATCTCATGTCTTAATTCCCAAGATGTTCTTGGAAAATACTTGGCTTCAACTCCACCATTAATGCCATTAAGCAAGTGTGTGTACGTGTAGAGAGAGATATGCAAACACAGACAAGGCAACAGAAAACTTTTGCTTGAAAGGGAAGTGTAACTTCACAAGAGTAGAAAGTCCAAAGTTACTCAATTAGAAAATTTAAATTTGGATGTAGGCACCCTTTCCTGGAGAATTTCTGAGGATATAATGTACAAGGAGTACTGTGAATAGAAATAAAAAGCTTATGCAATACATGCTACCAAATAACTATGAAAGAATATAAACTAAATTTGTAATAGAATAGTTCATCTACCTCCGCTCCTCTTTGCCTCAGACATGAGACAATCAATTATAGTAGACGAACTATCACTGGTGGGGAAGACCCTTCCGTCTTCCTCAATCTGAATCAAAATCAGCAGTACTACTCGTTAACATCAACAAAAAGAAAAGAAACATCAACAAGGTAGTTTTGGAAATTACTTTTAATGCCACACCATGGTCAGAGAACCAGCACATTGTATCCATTGGACCATGAGTATGGAAAAAGGAGCCCCTGAATTCCTTATGACCCCTTGGATAGTGTTCAGCCAAAATCTGCAGTATAGGCGAATGCAAAATCTAGATTGAGGGAGTTCAGACATCAAACAGAAAAGATTATTTCAACTCAATTAGTTATTTATATCTTTGATTTATCATGTGCAAAGTGCCTAGGATTAAAAGATTATCTTCAAATTCCCAATCAATAAAATCTAAGGAATAATACTTAGCAGTATTTTCTAAATTCCCCAATCACCAATGAACAAATTTACACATAATCAAACCTTATTCTTCCATAAGTTCCATAATCTAAGAATATTAATCTTTGGCCACCGATTATACAAAAAACTAAGTATAGAACATATCTATAAATTGAAAAGTGAATTTTACCTTATTGTCAGGACAATGCCCGTTAGTCACATTGCAGCGCCCTCCTCCAGAAATTCTGACCTGCCAAAACAAAAGACCAAACTCTTCCTCATTACAAACACAACTTTAGATCCTCTACAATTATGAGCAAAAGAGAAATGATACAACAGTCTCAATTTTTCTTTTGAAAAACAACTATGTTTAATCCTCAAACAAAATTGAGTAAGGTAAATTAGCACCCAAGGGTGTGACCTAGTGGTCAATGAAGCGGGTTAAGCACCATGAGGTCTCAAGTTCAAATCACAAGAGAGACAAAAATCTTAGGAGATTTCTTCGAAATTGTTCTAGCTTGAAAGACAAAAGTTACCCAGTAACCTGTTGTCTAGTCGGGGTATCCGGTGGATTAGCCGAGGTACCAAAAAAGAAAGGTAAGGTAATCCTCGATATAATCATTCCCTCTTTATTCGGGTCCAAATCATTTCAATACAACAGCAACATTACCCAGTTTAGTCGAGAGAGGTTAATGTGTACATAGACCTCGTGGAGGTAAAGACCAAGGAGGTTGTTTACGATAGAACCTCGCTCAAGTAATCTATATCATTTCAATACATTTAATAAATGTGAATAAATTTTGGGTTGTTGTTACTCAGAGAAGCGGAAAAGACAGTAACCTTAGATAAAGGTTTAGCTTTTTCAATAACAACAACTTCGAGGTTAGGAGCGAGAGTCTTGGCCCTTATAGCACCGTAAATTCCAGCTGCTCCGCCTCCTACTACTACCAAAAGTTCTTCACCTGACTATTTCACCAGGGAAAAAATGGGTGAGTTTATGTATATTACCATAAATTTGGAGAAAGAGTTAGTGTGTTTGTACATTACTACTATGAATGTTACCTTTGGAGCTAAGGAGAAGGTAATTGTAGTAAATTTTCTTCTTCTTTCATGGCTAGGGATTGAGTTTGCTTTGAGAGTTGAAGTTTGAGAGGCAAATCCAAGACGAAAAATGAATCGCTGCGGTACCAAATTCATCGATGATAATATACCGGCACTCGTATTGCACCCCCTTCTCAGCACAAAAAGCAAAACAAGTTCCCAGGTGTCTTGCTTGCTCTAGACGGACGATGGAGTGTAATCTTTCGCAACTTTGAAATTGGAAAAAAGGGTGTTTTAAGTTTTGAAATAAAAACAGGGGACAAAGTTTGATCAGCCAAGCTAAAACTTGTCCTAAAAACCTAATTATAGATTCAATTAATATTTTTAAAATTATTAATTTTTTCAAAATATAAAAACCCTAACTTTTATAATTAAAAAATTTCAAACTCAAAATCGATTCACATTCACACGGTACTTTTTCTCTACTTTTCCTCTGTAAGTTTACCTTTCTCTCAACTTCTCCAAAACCAACGATAGGTACTTTCTCTCTTTCAACGATTTCTCCATTCAATATTTTTCAGCAATCTTAAGTGTGTGTTTACCGAAGACCTCTAATTTTTGGCAATCTCTGTTTTTTTCTTCTCTTATGAGTTGAATTTCTTCTTTTATTTTTATTCATAAAATTAGGGTTTTGCATTTTGGTTAAAGAAAAAGAATTGATTTTGTTGGTTCAATGACTTTGTTGTTTGAAAAAAATAAAAAAATCCTAATTTGTGATATTTGTTCTCTTAGCACCTGATATGGTTGTTGTATATTGGAGTATTTTGTTCAGTGAAAGTACAAATTTTGTTGTTCTTGAACATTGTTGTTAAAATAGTGAAATTTTAATTATTTTTTTTAGTACTATGTTGCAACAGATTATTAATTTGTTGGACAAAATCAAACAGTTATTGGATTGTACATATCTTGTTCTTGTTATCATATTTTGTGTTGTTAAATATACTGAAATGAGTTCAAAAAGTTAAGATTTAAACAATAACATAATGAAAATCTAGGTCTTCTCTTTAAAGTTAAATTAGGGTTAATGAAATTTAAAAGTTAAGTTAAGTTATGATATTTGTTTGTTAACAATTGATATGGTTGTAAAATGTTTGTAAATATTATGTATGTATCTTCAGTGAAAGTATAATTTTTGTTCTTGATATTTTTGTGAAAGTAGTGAAATTTTAAAATTTATTATGTAATCTGTTGGAACAGTTTATTTTATTAGTTGGACAAAATCAAACAACTGCTAGATTGTAGCATACATTATTCGTGTTATTATATTTTGTGTTGTTGTTAAATGCAGTGAAATGGGTTTAGCGAGTAAGGATTCTAAAAATAATGTGTTTGGTCATAATGAAAAGTTATGATCTTCTCTTGAAAGTTAAGTTAGTGCTGATGATTTTGCTGTTTTTGGTTAATTTGTCGCTTCAGATTTTTTTTTTTATCATATTTATTAAGAATTGATATGGTGGTATGTTTCATGAGAGTGAAACTACATTGTTAGAATCCATGTTGTATATTTGAAAGAGGTTGACCTCTTTGCTTCTCTCATGGTACACTCCTCTTCCTGCCGAACTTATTTTCTCCTCGGTTCACATGATTAACGATGGCTCTGATGGATAATTTACTAGAATAGACAATAATGAGATTACTATTTTAGTAAATGATGCGGAAAAGGTAGTGACATTGATCCACAAGAAGCTCAGCAAACTCTTGAAATAGCGAAAGCTAATGCGCAAAAAGCTGAAGGACGGAGACAAAAAATTTCTAAGTGAAATCCTTTCATGTACAAGGAACTATTTGAAAGTGAAAGACATCCTTGGTAGGCGGCCAAGTGAACATTCCTGGTGAACCAAGGAACTCAGACTGTGGAACAGCAAACTGTGATCCATTCGGTTAACCATTTACTCACAAAAATGGTGTCTTTAAAACAAACTAAGAACTCCTTCTTCGTCACTCCCTTTTCTAAATAACAGAGTTATCAAACGGGGAAATAACTTGTCATTCCCACCCTGCCGACATAAGCTCATCAATTAGCTTGATGAAAAAAAATCATTTTCCCAGGATCGAAATAACGATTCAAAGAGCTGTGCTTAGTCCCCCTCCCTCCATTCCCCGCCCAAGCTTCCTGAATAGTTCAAAGGATTTTGAAGGATCACACGTATTTACAGGAAGCTGGCTATAATGGCGGTGGAAGTTGGTTGAAGATGATGTTACGCAGTGTTCAGAACCAGTCTTGAAGTGAATGAATTATAAAGAAGTAAGGAAATGAGATGAATCTTTCTTAAACTATTTTAATCTGTTCTGGACCGATCGATATACTAGTAATGAACTCTTCAGTCAACTGATGGAGTACATTGCATCAACCTGGGAGCATTAGCCGATATGGTACATCAATACATGTTTCAATGCCCATTCCAATCTCCTCTCCACATCTATCACCAGGATTTCGAAAGTAATGAAGCCTAATTATTAAGTTAACCTTAACATCAGTTGATGCTAGTCTGAGAGAACCAGCAGAGAAGGGGCCAATAATCTTCTACATCAGGGTTTCCATAATAAAATATACCAGAGAGGAGGAACTCCTAACAAAATCACCATGAGATGAGGCTTTTCTCCCAAACATCTCCTTCTGCACGAGTGACTATCGCACCTAATCTTTGAAATTGAGTTGTTTCTCAAAATCTTTCTATTAGATCGAATAAGTACATTCGATCTAATAAGTACCTTGTGTTAGAATTGAAAAATTAAGCCGGACGATCCTAACATCTTTATAAGGATCCAGACGACAAAGCCACCTCCTCAGACAAAGATGTCTCCAACATTACTCTCCTGGCAAGAAGAACGTTTTTAGTGGGCTGGGGTGAGAGCTGCTCTGCGAAGTTGGGAGTTCAGTATTCTTATGGAGGAAGCATACTAGAAAGAAAATTGAAAGAGCCTTTAAAAAGAGCGAGGAAGTGATGGGAAGATCAGACGCTTGCTTTTTCCTAACAAAGGTACCGTTTACACCTAAATCTGTAAGTTCACACAAAGTCAGTACAATTTATTTTGAATTTTATTTTTCAAAAGTTTGTAAAATGTATCATCAGTGAAAGTACAATTTATCTTGTTCTTATTTTTAAACATTATTGTGAAACAGGTGTTGAGATTTAGCATAACATTTTAGTGAACACTTATTATTATATCTTGATGTTCTTAAATGAGTCCACTAATGTAGTAAAGAAATTGATTTTCTTTTAGTGTTATTGTTTTCCTCTGTGATATAGGAGATTCGTTATGTTAAAAGAAAAAAATAAAAAGTGATAAATGTATTTTATTCCCAACAGGTGTCTTATCTGTTGCAATATATTAGTAATCTGTTGCAAGTAATGGCTCATAAATTGCAATAAATTACTCATCTGTTGAGAGAAATAATACATCTGCTTAACTATTTTGATTTTTCAAAAGATGAGATATTTGTTGCAATATATTATCCATATGTTGCAACAAATTAATCACTTGTTAGAAACAATAAAAAAGTGTTGAAACTATATTATTTCTCCCAACAAATGAGTAATCTGTTGTAACATATGTGAAATATGTTGGAACAATATATTATTTTATTATATTTATTTAATCACCTAAATGCTGCACAAATTAATTATACATTTTTTTTTGTTTATCTCTTATTTATATATAAAATGTCTCCGGTAAAAAGAAAAGGGAATCATTCAACATAAAAAAAAAAGAAAGAGTAAAATACCTAAATAATAATCAATCTTAAGATTACAACGATTTTCTGATGAAGCAGAATCCTTTTATCTTTCTCGTACAAGTCCAAATATTAATCAAGCTAAAGAAGTAGTGAAAAATAAAAGGCATGAGTAAGTTGATGACAGAGTTTGAAAATTCTGTAGATTAGAAAAGGAAAAAAGAGGAGATAGATAGAGAAAAATGAGGAACGAAATGTAGATACAATGAAAGAGAGAAAAATGATGAAAAAGTTAAAAAGAAGAAGATAGAGAAAAAAAATATGGGGAGAAAATAGAGAAGGAAGAAGGTGAAGAGGAAAGAAAAGAAAAAGATCTTGAAGGAGAAGATGATGAAGACGAAAAAAATGTAGATGAAGGATAGGAAAAAAATATCAAGGAAGAAGATGGAGAAAAGAAAAATACAATAGAGGAAGAAGATGAAGAAAGGGAAAACTAATAGAGGAACAAGATGAAGGAGGGGAAGTAGATGGTGAAAGTGGAGGTGAATAAAATGATCTGCCTTTAGTTCAAAGATCGAATAGATCGAGATATTGACATGATAGTAATGTTGTCATGTCTAGCTCTTCTACTCCTAGTTGCCCCCTTTAAACCTTGTTGTCAAAACTTTCAATTTGAACAAGTTTTTGGTGAAGATGCCAATAGATAATCCCACACAATATACTAGTGATTTTATGGTAAAATCAAGAATAGGAAAAAATTGATAAATTTAGAAGGCAAATGAAAAAGCAAAAAATGAGAAAAATTCTTTAAGACTAGTTATTTTGGGATCTATTTTGATCTCCCTGAAGATAATAATTTAAGGTTTCAAATGACCATGATTTATGGTCTTCTCAAGCAAAGGATAATGTTTAGGAATGAGAAAAAAAGAAAGGAGAAAAAAAGAAAGATGTGATTTGGATTAATTATTATGGCATGCCAGTTTGTTTTGGCATGAAAAAGTTTGACATAACTACTGGACTAATATGGCATCCTCCTTCTCGCTTATTCGCTTGCATTTATTGATCATTTATTAATCGATACTAGTATTAAAACTTCAACATACTATTGAACACCAACATGGTGGCAAGAACACAATCAGTATGGGATGCTGGGGTAATGGACAAGGAGTTGGTGCCTTAAGAAGTTTGAATTTATTGATGTTGGGTTGTTTTATTGAATTTGTTGATGTTGGATTGATAGAACAAACAAACAATTTTATTTTTGTCTTTCTTTATTATATTTTTAATGACTTGTGTTGTATGATGAATATTTTCATTCATATTTACGTCATTTATATTGGTTATGTATAACATGTTTATTAATTTCAAAAAGATGACATAATCTGTTGAAGCAGATCACAATAGATTATATATATGTTGCAGTAGATTCAATATCTATTACAATAAATTCCTGATATGTTGTAGCAGATGACTATATATATTGGATAAAATTTAAAAAAATTAATGCCACAAATTACACATTTGTTGCAACAAATTATCTAAGCTGTTGAAAAAAATCAAACAGATGTTGAACTAGTTACATCAGATCGTACATCTATTGCGATTAATAATTTAATTTGTTGGAAAGTATCAAAGAGATGTTGAACAAAATATTGAAAATCTATTGCAACGGATTTTGTAATCTGTTATAAAATAGCAAACATATATTGGATTAATTATAATAGATTGTACATCTGTTGCAACAGATAGTGTTAGCTGTTGGAAAAATCAAACAGAAATTAAATTAGTACAACATATTGCACATCTATTGCAACACATAATAGAATTTATTAGAAATAATCAAACAAATGTTCTATTTATTACAACAGATAGTGAAATTTTTTAAACATGGATATACTATTTGATGACTAAACATGGTTAAATAACATTGTTGATCATTTAGCATGATTAAATAAAGTAGTTCACGTTAATTAATCACTTAATTTAAGATTACTAAGCTTAATTGATCACCTATCATGATCAATACTAGCTAATTCATTAAGTGTTAAATATGACCACATTTTTTATGAATAAACATGGTTAAATAACATTGTTAATCACTTAGTATGATTGAATGAAGTAGTTCACATTAACTTACTCAATTTAGTACTACTAAACTTAGTTGATCATCTAAACAGATGACTTACTAGCTAGTTCATTAGGTGTTAAATATAGATATATTATTTGATGACTAAACATGATTAAATGACATTATTGATCACTTAGCATGATTGAATGAAGTAGTTCACATCAATTTATCACTTAGAATGCTTGATTACCCCCAATAAACATTGTATCTATTGCAACAAATTCATCACATGTTGTAATAGATCTATAATTTTTTAATTATCCCCAACAGATATTGCATCTGTTGCAACAGAATAAGACATTTATTACAATAGATTCATCCCCTTGCAATAAATCTATAATCTGTTTGATTACTCCCAACAGATATTGTATCTGTTGTAACATAATAAGGTATTTGTTGCAACAAATTCATATGTTGCAACAGATCTATAATCTGTTTGATATAATTTTTTTAAATTTTTTTATATTAATTGATCACTTAGTTTAGGATTACTAGGCTTAATTGATCACCGATCATGATCAATACTAGCTAATTCATTAGGTATTAAATATGAACACATTAGTTGATGAATAAACTTGGTTAAATAACATTGTTGATCATCTATCATAGTTGAATGAAGTAGTTCACATCAATTGATCACTTAATTTAGGATTACTAGGCTTAATTGATTATCTATCACGATCGATACTAACTAATTCATTAGATGTTAAATACGGACACATTATTTGATGAATAAACGTTGTTAAATAACATTGTTGATCACTTAATTTAGGATTAGTAGACTTAGTTGATCACCTATCATGATCAATACTAACTAATTCATTAGGTGTTAAATATGAATATATTATTTAATGAATAAACATGGTTAAATAACATTGTTGACCACTTAGCATGGTTGAATGAAGTAGTTCACATCAACTTATCACTCAATTTAGTACTACTAGACTTAGTTGATCATCTAAACAGATGAATTACTAGCTAGTTCATCAGGTGTTAAACATGGACAAATTATTTGATGACTAAACATGATTAAATAAAATTATTGATCACTTAGCATGGTTGAGTGAAGTAGTTCACATCAACTTATCACTCAATTTAGTACTACTAGATTTAGTTGATTATCTAAACAGATGAATTACTAGCTAGTTCATTAGGTGTTAAACATAGACATATTATTTGATGACTAAACATGGTTAAATAACATTGTTGATCACTTAGCATGATTGAATGAAGTAGTTCACATAGAATTTGTTTGATAACTCCCAATAGAAGAATGAATTTATTGCAATAGATTCATGCTCTGTTGTAACAAATGTTTAATCCATTTGTTTACACCCAGCATATATTGTATCTGTTGCAACAAAAATAAGGTATTTGTTGCAATAGATTCAACATTTATTGCAACATTTCTTAATATATTTGATTACTTACTCCCCAAAAAAGTTATATCTATTGCAACAGAAGATATGATACAACAGATTGCAGATCGATTGCAGATCTGTTTGAACTAAAGTATAATTTATTTTAATAGTTAATTAATCATTATGAATATATTAGGAATTCATAAAAATATAAAAAATATATTATATAAGTAAATCAAGTTCCCAAACACTATCAAGAATATCATAAAAGTCAATTTTAAAAACATACCACCAACAATATGAATATTACAACATCACAAAGAAGAAATATCAAAGAAAATTTAACAAAGGATTATTATGGTCTGGACGTATGGTTCTTTTATGTCCAAGGAATTTGCATATAGAGCACTTATTTTTTCTCTTTGAAAATGATTCTCTTATTCCACGCCTCATATTTATTTGCCTTCTTCCCAGTTTGATTTTGCTTGGATCAATATATGAAGGAGGTATATCTTTGTCTAAAATCTCCGAAGAAATATTCCAAGAATTTTCAAGAGGGACATGATGAATTGCCTTACAATATGCAATTATGTATCTCTCCACTGTATAATATGAAGATAAATACTCATAAATACACCTTCAAAATTAT
The DNA here is from genome assembly GCA_039654485.1 of Withania somnifera. Taxonomy (NCBI): domain Eukaryota; kingdom Viridiplantae; phylum Streptophyta; class Magnoliopsida; order Solanales; family Solanaceae; genus Withania; species Withania somnifera. The sequence continues at coordinate 20,190 of JBDJHY010186883.1, forward strand.
TCACCATACTTGACTCATAAAGCTTTCATTGCATGTGAATAAATTTCTTTGTCCAAGTCAACAACTTCACATGTACAAAAATTTTCTTATAGATCGACCGTAAGAACTTCATCATGACCAGTAAACTTGAGCTTGTAATTGAAAATTTGATGGGTCAATAACTTATTCCCCAAGTTTATAAATATTGATATTTTTCTTTCAATTAAAGGAACAAAGATGGTTGTTAAGCTGACAAACTCTATTCGCCTCTCATGAAACTTTTCTACAAACCTCCTTTTTATTTCATTAAATAGGGAGACAGTGGAAAATTCTCTTTCAACGTCAAGCATTAAATTGACCAACTCAGCATGTTTGTAGTCATAATATTATACCTATACAAGTTAAGAAAAAGTCTGTAAGACATGAATTTAAAATGAGCTCATATAACATACTAAAATTTATAATATTGTTTCTACTTCTCGAGCGAAATGCTCTGCTCCATTTGTCGAATTCAGTGCGTTTAAGATGTTCGGCTGCTCCGAATACCATATCTCTTATTTGATTGAAATGGTTATTAAACTCATCTATGTGGTAGGCTTTTGTTGTTTTATTAAAATGAGACACGACCTTTGAATTGTGAAAATTATTTCGAATATTTTCCCGAAGGTACCTCATACAACAATAATAATGAACTGTAGGGTAAATAATTGAAGTCATCTTTTGAATACTTGGATGCCTATAAAAAATTATGCACAACTTATCAGTATCATCTGCAAAGCTTCTCATTTGTTCAAAAAGATATTTGTAGATCCATAGCAATCTTTGTCTACAACATAAAACACCATAAAAAAAATATGTTTCTCAGCATTATGTGTTATCGCTGACAACAGAACTCCGGCATACTTGCTCCTCAAGAATGTACCACCAACTGCTATTATTTTTCTTATTCGAGAAAAATCAAGAATCCCAACTGAATGAGAGATAAAAAATACTTACCTATTCCATTTTTATTAACCTTCAATGCTATCTTACTTTCTGAATTTATGGACCAAAGCATATAACGATACGCATCGAGCAATACTTACCTATGCTCATGTTTTCTCCTAACCAAAGAGTTTTCAATCTCCATGCCCTTATAAATCTTTCAATAACTTATCTTAATATCCTGATCTATGCGGAGTTGATTATCCATGTCTTTCATGTCTTTTGTAGATGAGCCTTTATCCTTGGGAAACCTATCTTTAAAGTATATTTCAATGACTTTAGTTGTGGTATGCAAATTATGGCTTGTAATATGCCCCGAACTACATGTATGACACTTCACATCGGTTCTACTACAAAATCTATCAGAACTTATGAGTTTCACAATTCTCAACCACCACTTGTACTCCAGATGTGCACATCTAAAACAATAAATAGTGCTC
>JBDJHY010186884.1:0-11947 GCA_039654485.1 Withania somnifera
AATGGAGTATATTCATTCAATGTGTCACATTGACTAGCCTTTCTTAGTTTGGAATAAGAGAAATGGACAAAGTTGAGAGCCTTGGATAATTTGAGAGGTCCATCGGAGAATTCATTAATTTTTTTTGGTTTGGAAATTGGGAATCATAAACTTTTTCTTGGATATTTATGGATAGTTCTATCATATCATCATCTGGGAAAATTTTCGTTGAAGCAATAGGAGTTCAGTGTGCTTTCGAGAAAAGTGTCGCAATATAAAGGTAATGATTGGTAACTTGGAGTCTTAAGTTCTACAACATGATGGGCTGACTGATTTGGGAAAGATAATGAATTTTAGCCATAGGTCTTCTAGTTTTGACAGGTCTCTTTACGAGACTTGACATTTGAATATTCGGGCGACTAGTTGCATAAGTCAGAATGCACCTTGTTTGGATTGAGGTAGAAACTCATCAGTGTGTTTGCAATGGTAAGATTTCCTACCAGGTGAGACATATTTGATATTTTGGGTTCATGTATTGTATTATCTGAGTTGCATGATTACTTGGGGTACTGGTGTACCTGTAATCCAGTATTCTCAGTTATGGTCTATGTGGGAGTGTTGTTTGTTGTTGGGTATGCCATGCCATTGTCTTATATAAAAGCAGTGGGTGTGCATCTTATTATGAAAATCAACAAGTAATCAACAAGAGTTGGTCTGAGTGGTTCATCATTACATGAACGGCTAATGGGTAAAAATTTTTCGATTCTAAATAAATGGTCACCGTTCCAGAAATAGAAGGGGGTTATTAGTGATTTTGTTTAAAAGAGTATATCGGTTGGCTAATCTAGCTTCTCAATTTTGAATGTTTGACGACTAGACTAGTTGGGTTCCTCTTGAATGAGTATGGATTAATGCAAGGTCAGATTGCATAGTTTAAACTCAATAAAATAATTATGCTAAAAGATGGAACCATTATGAGTGAGTCAATTGTAATGTGTGCATCTTGTGTGCAATTGATAGTTGGCTCTTTGGATTTATATTGGTTTATGGAGTGTTGTAGGTTGAGAAATCTTAGGTCGAGGTGAGGTAATAGGCCTCTTGATGATTGTCTAATGGTTTAGATATTTCTAGCTTGATTTGGGTCTATGGAGTGAACTTAATTCTCTTAGTCGTACCGGAGTATGGGAATAAACTAATTCTGTTATAGTTGTGGTTGCCATTGGCTATCCTTGATGTGCAGATTCTTAGTTTTGGCTCAAAAATATAGTCTTGTAGTATATTGTGGTTGTGTCATTTTGAGAAGTTCTCTTGAGAAACAGAAACATGCTTTGTAAGTTATGCTTCAAACTCTGGTTTGAGCCAGCACTTCATTCTCTCTTATGTTCAAGGATGAACATGGTGTTTAGTGGTAGATGATGTAATGACCCTCAAGGTCATTTTTTTTCTTTCAATGTGTTTTACCATTTTTTGCTCTTATGTAGTTACTTTATGATAAACTAAGTTTGGTTTCATGGTTATTTTGAAAAAAATGATATTGGGCAAGTTTGAAGAAATTTCAGTTTTGGAGCTTTAAAGTGGGAAATAATGGATTTCTTGGGTAATTTGGAGTTTAGGACCTCGGATCGAAAATCAGCCAGTTCCATCAGATCTGGAATATCTATTTTGGTGTAGAAATATCTTTCGTTTAAGTTTTAAACCTTTCGTTATGAGTTTAAGTAGTTTGACGATATAATTTGGAAGTTTAACATATAAGTTTTACTTGGATCAACATTCAGATTTAGAGTGCTTCATTTTAAAATCTATTGATTCCATTAGTTCCAAAATGTGAATTTTTGGTTAGTAGAACTATTGACTTGGGTCCCATGGTATTTCAATAAGTTTTGGAAAAAAATTGAGTTTTGATAGTTGGAAGCATAAGACAGTAGATAGAACTCAACATTTGGTGATAGCAAGCTTGAAACGGAATCCTGATAGTTTCATTAGCTTTAGAATCTGGTATTTGGTCTGTTTGAAGCTTTGGTTCAGTTCTCAAGCTTTTAGATGAGTTTTGAGTCATTATTTTGAAATTTGGAGATTGTTATGTTAAAAGTTGACTGCGAAAACTTCTAATTAAGATGACCTTGTTTGGGTATTTTCATGATTCCACAGTTCCAAAATATTTTTTACAAGTTGTTTACACTATTTGTTTGTGTTCGGGAGGTCCCGGATGAGTTTTAGGTACTTGTTTGGAGCTTGAAGTTTTTAACTGTGGAGTTTTGATAGTATCACTTGACTGAAATAAAGTCATTTTGATATGTGATAGTACCATTAGATCTGTATTGAAATTTCAGAGTTGACGTAAAAAGAATCAGTTCATTTCATGTAATGACACTAAATGTGATTCTTGTTTTTCCCAAGTATTTTAACTATTTTTCCCTTTTCGTAGTCCTGTTATATCAAATAAGTTCCTATATTATTGTAAAGACAAAGTAGAGACCCTGAATGGGTGCTTATATGAATAACAGGTACAACCGAGACCCCCACCAATTGTCTTACTTGAATAATGCATATAAGATACCTATGGTGAATTGTGAAGTAACATTTATTCTGGATTACAGTTTGGATTGAGTACCTTATGAGTGATATGACCTATTAATGCACTTTACTTACATAATACTTTGATTTAATTACATGTTCTATATAGTTGGGTATTTGATCATACTTGTTGTATACGTATAAACTGTTGCTTGAGTGTTGCACATTACTATTTGCATATTGTAGTATTTTTGGAGGAATGGTTGGTAGATTTGTGGGATTTCTTTCCTTATAGCTAGCCAGCCGGGACGTTGCTTAGTACTGTTGTTCTTCTAATCACTCTTTCTTTTCTGCACTGTTCTATAGGTACTAAGCCTCGGACTTAACAATTTTCCCTCTTCTTAACAATATAGGAAGACTTCGAGGATCTAAAGGTAGCTTGTTAATTTTCATCAGTCTTCGTGGATTTCCTTATTTTATTCTATTTTGTAGTGTCTTTAATATGTAAAAACTCAATACGAATATTCATACTTCTTGTATTTATATTCCATAGTGGCTTGTGAACGCTGACATCTATTCTTGGGTAGTCTTTATTATATATGTTACCATATTCACTTCTGTATTTAGATGTCTTTTTGGTTTGATTCATCTTTTAACGGTTTTTTACTTTTTGGCTGACCTATCGGGATCGGGATTGGTGAGGTAGGTGTCGTCACATTCGGGTTTCGAGGCATGAAGAGTTGGTATTAGAGCCCTAAGTTTATAGGTCCCACTATTCAAAATCTATTTTAGTAGAGTCTTTGGAATCGGTGCGGAGACGTCCATACTTTTCATCAAGAGGATACAAAATTTAGGAAACATCTTTTCATTCTTTCACTTCTATCAAACGTGGTTGACTCGCATATGCTGTGTACTTGCTTGTTTTATTTGATAGATGGTAAAGACCAGAGTTGCAATTGATAGGGCTGATGAGGATGTGCCTGAGTGATCTACCTAGGGTAGGAGCAGAATGAGAGCTGAGATGGATCCCGAGGGGGAGTTAGAGGGGCATCCCCAGTTAGTGGTAGAGCGAGAGTGCCTTCAGCTGAGATTATTGTGGATAGAGCCGAGGATAGGGCTTTATACTATGTTGTAGCTCTATTACTGTAGGGTACTTTATTGACGATTCTTGGGGAAATTGAGAGTCTAGCTCTTAGGGTATGCCGTAGGGTTATCAGACCACGGTAAGGGCGTAGACCCTAGAGCACAGACCTTTTCCAGTTATGCATAAGCCAATGGGGCATCCACCAGTTGTTCTAGAGAAGGTGGGCCATCCACTTGTGATTCAGGTTCCAACGGTCCCGCTTCCTATAGTTATGGGTTAGGTTGGACAACCACCTATTGCACCAGGGTGCATGAGTTTTAGATTCCTAGTATTGGAGATGCTGGTACGATTGTTACTGAGATGTCTGATGATCAGTAGTGGCTATATAAGAGGTTTCGCAAGATAGAACCACCTTGGTTTCATGGTAGGTAGATCAAGGACCTAGTTTCTCCATAGTGTGGGTATGGTACAGTCACATGGGGTACACTACACAGTTTTGCAACTTCAAGGTCAAGCGACAATTGTGGTGGCATTTTTACTTTGACTCTAGATTGGATGGATTTCCTCCTATCACTTGGGAGATGTTTTCCTGAGCATTTGTGGATAGGTATGTGTCCCATAGTGTGATGGATGGATTGTGTAGACATCTTATGGAGTTTATACACGAGGGAGTGCCACTTGATGACTATATATCTCGCTTCTATGAGATATTTAGGAATGCTTTGTTTATCTTACCTGACGAGCTGGAAAATATAGCTAGATTTATGAGAGGTTTGATCCCCTATCTTCATACTTTAGTATTCATAGCCTTACATCTACCAGGGGCTACTTTGTGCAGTGCGATCAGTGAAGCGAGAGGGTTTGAGCAACTGCATAGAGGTCAGACTAGTGATATCAGGGGTAAGAGGCCCTATTCTTGAGGTTATTTTTCTAGAGCATTATGTTGAGGTAGGGGTTCCCATCAACGCTTGTTTATTTTCACTGTTGGTACTATTCTAAGCATCTATGCAGAAATGGGTTGCTAGCCAATTAATTCAGAGTGCCTCTAGTAGTTGTTCTGAGTCTTACCAGAGGGGTTTAGGCCGAGGTTGGCATTTAGGGTTTTAGAGTTCATCATATCAGGCATTAGATTTGGTGCTTGTTTCACCTGTGGTGAGCTTGGTCTTCAGCAAAGGTTTTATCCTCAGCGCATACAGATTAAGCCTTAGCAGGCTTCTTTGGCCTCGCACACTCTGACTACAGCACCGATGCCTAATGGTAGAGGTAGAGGAGGTGGACAGTTAGTAACAGGTGTTAGAGTGGCACATTAGATAGGCAGGGGTTAGGTTCGTGCTCCCTTCAGCCCAAAGATGGGTGCACGTAGTGCTATGCTTTTCTTGGGATACTTGAGGCTGAGTTTTCTAATTCTATGATTACAGGTATCATCCTAATTTGCTCTAGGACTACATTATTTTTATTTTATTTGGGATTGATACGTTCCTTTGTATCTACATATTTGCTGCTGGTTTTGATATGTTATGCATTGCCCACTTCTCTTCATGTGTCTACTCCTATGGGTGAATCTTTAGTTGTAGATCTAGTGTACCGATCTTGTGTGTTAGTCTTGGTTGTGTACGTGATTTGGGTAGATATGGTCTTACTTTACATGGTAGAATTCTATGTCATTTAGGGTATGGACTGGCTTGCTCCTTATCATGCTATTCTAGATCTTCATGCCAATACTAGTACAATTTGCATGCCTGATATACTGTGGAAGGGTACGTGTGGGTCGTATCCTCATAGATTTACCTCTTTTCTTCAGGCTCGAAGGCTGATTGGAAGGGGTGTATGTCTTATTTTGCCTTCGTGTGATATACTAGTGTTGATCATCCTTCCTCAGAGTTGGTTCCTATGGTTAGAGGGTTCGCTGATGTGTTTCTGATAGACTTTCCTAGTGTACCTCTTAATATGGATATTGATTTTGAGTTGGGAAACAAGCCCATTTCTATTCCTCCTTACTGTATGGATCTTGGTCAATTGAAGGAGAAGTTACAGGAATTTCTTAGAAAGGGTTTCATCCGTCTAAGTGTATCACCTTGAGGTGCAACAGTATTGTTTGTGAAGAAGAAGGATGGTTCTATGCATACGTATTTTGACTATAAATAGTTGAACATAGTGACTGTGAAGAATAAATATTCTTTTCCTCGCATTAATAATTTGTTTGACCATCTCCAAGGATATGCCATTTTCTCTAAGATTCACTTGAGATCAGGGTACCATTAATTGAGGATTAGACCTTTGGATATTTCGGAGATGACTTTTTTTATACCAGATATAGGAATTATAAGTTTTTGGTGATGTATTTTGGTCTTTCTAATGCCTTAACTGCATTTATCAAGTTGATAAACAAAGTATTAAGTCCCTACTTAGAATCGTTTGTGATTATGTTCATTGATGATCTCTTGGTTTACTCCAAGACTGAGGTCGACCATGTTTAGTAGTTAAGAATAGTACTTTAGAGGTTGAGAGATAAGAAGCTTTATGCTAAATTTTTAAAGTGTGAGTTTATGTTGAGTTTAGTGGCATTCTTGCGACACGTATGTCCAAAGATGGTTTTATGTTCAATCCAACCAAGATTGCAGCGGTGCGTGATTGGGTGAGGCCTACATCATCAACTGAGATTCAGAGCTTTGTTTGTTTGGTTGGGTAATATAAGAGGTTCATTTAGGGGGTTTTCTTTTATTACCGCTCGATTGACTCAGCTAACTTAGAAAAATATGCCTTTTCAGTGGTTTGATGAATGCAAGGAGAACTTCAAAATCTCAAGTTAATTTTGATTTCAGCTCTTATTCATACTTTTCTCATGGAGGGTAAAGGTTTTGCTATTTTTTTGTAATTTTTAGAGGGTTAGATTGGGTGGAGTATTGATGTAGGAGGGTAAGGAAGTAGCCTATGCTTCTAGGCAGATAAAAATGCATGAAAGGCGTGCATTATTGAGGTTTTCACCAACCATAGGAGCCTTCAGTATATTTTCAGCCAGAAGGATCTTAACTTGAGACAGTAGTGTTGGTTGGAGTTGCTTAAGGATTATGACATCACTATTTTGTATCACCTTAGAAGGCCAACATGGTGACGAGTGCCTTTCGTAGAAAACCTCGAGCACAGGTATTTTGGATTGTTTTGGAGTTGAGGAGAAACCTTTGGCTAGAGATATTCAGATTCTAGCCAACATCTTTGTTAGATGCATATTTTGGATGATGGTGGTGTGTTTGCATGTCCAGAGGATTGTTCTTCTCTGATAAAGCAGATTCATTCCACTAATTTTGGTGATGCCCAGTTGAGGATCATTTGTGATAAGGTTCTGGGGTGTAAGGTTGAGCCGACCAAGTTGGATTCTAAGGTATTTTGAGGATTAGGGGTAGGATTTTCCTCCCTAAATTTGGTGATTTAGTGATATTGATCTTAGAGGAGGCCTATAATTCTAGATATTCCATTCATCTAGGGTAACAAAAATGTATCATGACCTGAGTCAGCATTATTGGTGGTATGGTGAAGGATATCAAATACTTTGTTGCTAGGAGCTTAAACTATCAGCAAGTGATATTTGAGCACCTAAAAGAGGTATGTCTCGAAGGATTCCTACACCCTAGTGGAAGTGGAAGTGGAAGTGTATAGACATAGATTTCATTGTTGGGTTGCCTAATATTTCAGGTGGTTATGATACCATTTGGGTTATTGTTGATTTGTTGACCAAGTCTACTCACTTCATTACAGTGAAGGTAAGATACAATCCTTAGGAGTTGGTAGAGATATACATTCTTCATATAGTGCGGTTGCATGGTACTCCATCTCTATCATATATGATTGAGGCAAACCATTTACTTCATACTTTTGGAGTACAATATAGCGTGATATGGGTACTCATCTTGATATGAGCACAATTGTTCATCCTCAGACCGATAGCCAGTCTAAGAAAATTATTGAGGTTCTTGAGGACATGTTGATATCTTATGTTGTTGACTTTGGTAGTTTTTGGATCGGTTCTTACGGCTCTTGGAGTTTTCATATTATAATAGTTACCATTCAAGCAATCAAATGACTTCTTTTGAGGCATTGTATGGAAGGAGGTGGAAGTCTCCAGTTCGTTGGTTAGAGACTTATGAGGAGAGGTCGTTGAGTACAGTTTTTTGCACAACTCCATTAATAGAGTTAGATTGATTCAGGATCGAGTACTTTCTGTGGAGACTAGGCAGAAGATCTATGCTGATAAGAGGGTTAGTCCATTAGAATTAATGGAGGGTGATAGAGTATGGTTAAAGGAGTCACCTATGAAGGGTGTTTTGGGATTTAGGAAGAAAGGGAAGTTGAATCCACATTTTATTAGTCCTTTCGATATTCTTGAGAAAAAAGAGATGTGGATTACGAGTTAGCTTTGCCACTTGGGTTGTCCACAGTGCATTCGGTGTCATTTAGGAAGGAATGGGTGTTGCGGGGTTGACACTATAAATGTATATTTAGTCTAAAACGAATAAGCGGTATTAATGTGGAAACTTGATGAAATAGTTGAATCTTACATATACTTGAGTTGGTCGATGAATTTCTTGACTTGACTCATGTAGTTGCAAATGATACCTTTATGATGAAATTGGACTTAATTGTTTATTTATGGGTGAATTTTCCTTGATGAATTGTCCATATTGTTAAAATCAAAGAGATTGTGATGCCGGGAGGCTAAGATTGATGGATACAAGATAATCTTAAAATGAATGCCCATGAGGCCAATTATATTGATTTGATCTCTAAAACTGTGATATTTCCATGACATGTACATGATAACTTCTCACTTGAAATAATTGAGTATGAGACTTAGACTATATTTTGGGAGCTATGGGAAGTAAGTTGGATAGACTGTCTAAAGCTCTTACCAGAGATCTAAAGATATTGATTGGACAGTCCGAATTTTGAAGCGGAGGTCCTGTTGAATGGGATGTTGTGTTAGTATACATACTATTGAAGGTTATTGTATATTGGAGGACCGGTTAGGAGTTAGGGGCTTTCATTTTCTCTTTATAGTTAGACCGGCCGAGAACCCTACTGAGTACCGTGGTTTTATAATCACTGTTTTCTTTTTTGCACTTTTGTACATGTTCAACGCTCGGGATATCATGATCATCTCTCATCCTTATCCTAGAACATGTTTGACTATTTATGAGGTAGCTGACCCTTTCATCATCAGTTATTGGAGTTCTCTTTTACCTTTTGTTTTTTTATATCTCTACTTATTAAATACTAAATACCATGTATTTTCATATAACTCTAGTAGTGGCTTGTACATAGTGGAAACCTAATTTTGGGTGTAATAATTGATGTTTTTTCTTATTAGTTCTTTTATATAATTAATTATTTATTCATCTTGGTTTTACCTAAGTTATTACTAGTTGACTAACCTATTGGGTTTGGAAAGGTAGGTTCCATCACGTCTGATTTTATGGTTGTGACATAAGCCTCGTTTGAATTTGAAGTTGTCTGACTTGGAACATAAACATAAAGGGTATAATTGGGATGAAACCTTAGTTACATCACGTTATATCTGAGTTAAAAAGGAATAGATGTGGGTACTTAGCTATTATATCCGCAAATGGAGGATGTGACTAGGATGAAAAGGTTAAAAAACCCCAGGTATGAAACTGATCTATGAAACTAAGCACTTATCATGGATGGAACTAATTCCTCTAGAAGTAAGAACCCAACTGGAATACATGTAACATGAACGCGTACAAGGAGTCATATGGAATGGTCATAGACATGAAATTTTGAGGTGTAAAAATAGGAGTAAATAAAGAAATTACTGACTCTGACTGTTTGATTTCTGAATTGACTTACTGGATATAAGAAACTGATTCACACTAAGAGTTTTGGAGTCAACAAAGCATTCAGGCTAGAACTATCTAACATAAAAAAATGTAATGACCCTCATGGTCATTTATGATAAATACATGATGTTTTGCATTGTAGAGAATTTTGGTAGTTTCTCGAATTCATTTATGACTTCCTAGGACTAACAGTTTGGATCCCTGGCAACTCAGTCGAGAAATATCTCAAATTCCCTATTTTAGAGCCTAAAACTAAGTACTCATTGACCAAAGTCAATTTTCCTTCAAAACAATCTCAGAATTTAATTTTGATAGTTTTGTTAGCTCCGGAATACAAAACAAAGTCAAGATTGACCTTCAGTTTATGTTTTGGAGGTTTCGTTTGCAAGTTATACGAAATTGTGGATTTTAGTTAAGGTTATGGCCTAAAGTGGAGCTTGAATGGAAATTCGATGGTCGGAGTGTAGGGTTGGAATTCTGATGCCTTTAGAAACTCTGTAATGATGATTTCAGGCTAAGTGAGGTTTTGGTATAATTTTCGAGCTAGTCGTTGCATTTTCGAGGTGTTGGTAGAGACATGTACTTTTGGTTCCTTTTGGTTTGAGGGGGTAATTTTGAGTAAATAACCTCGGATGTCAGTTTTGTCGACTCCGTTTAGTCTGAAATATCGTTTCTATGTTGTGTGCATATTTGGTTGTTCATAATTGGTTGTTGTTTGATCCCCGAACCCCCGAACAAAAATACTAAAAAATGCAGCAAGAACCTGCATCTGGTGCAGGAGAAATTCCTCTTTATGATTGCGCCTAGGCTGACATGATTGCGATTCACTGAACCACTTGCTTACGTGATCACGAGGAAGCTTCCACAATTATGATGTAGTAGAATTTACACTACGCGATTGCATAGCTCTACGCGATAGTGGCCAAAAGCCATGTGATCGAGATTCAGTATATGACTGGCAGTATAAATAAATTCCTGCATGAACCCTTTTCATTTTTACTCAACCAAAAACACGGTTATCCTCCGTTCCAAAGTAAGAACCCTTCTCAAACACCATTCGAAGGCCAAGGAAGTTTTCCTCAACGTTCCTCATTGATTTCCACACAAATTTGGGTAAGTTTTCTTCTCTTCTTCTTCCTTATTTTCCTAATTTCTTCCATTAATGACCTAAAGTATGAAATGTTGAAATTATCCCATAACTCGATTATTTTTGTATAATTCTTCATCAATTCGATATATGTTGCTCCTAGGATCATTAATTCATTATTGTTCCCAAGTTATAATCGTAAAGATTAAACCTTTAACCCCTTTTGGGACAAATCTGTCTGGGATGATTTGAACCCTTTCCGCATTCGCATTATGTTCAAATTTGGAGCACGAGTTCCTTGCAGCGTTGGGAACCCCGTGGTGATGTTTGTTTGTAGTTTTAGCAAGCGGGTCCCATAAGCCCCTTTTAGGCTCGATTTTGGGTCCATTCTAGAACTTAGCATAAATTACACCGTAGGATTCGTATTAACATATAGAATTCATTGAAGTGAGTTTCAAATTATTTGGAGTATGTTTGATATCATTCGGAGTATGATTTTTTGATTTGTAGCGCTTTGTTGTTGGATGACACGTAGGCTCCGTGGGGCTATCTCTGGGAATATAGCTTGAATAATTGTACTAAATAGCATCCTGGTAGCTAGGTTGTATAGCACCCCATTACCGCTCTTTCATCCGTTCTTTATTGATATTGATTTGTTAGCACCCGAGTGATATGGGGCCGAGGCTTAGCCTTGGATTATATATACCTTTGCAGGGCATAGGATGTGAATATCTCATGATTAATATATATGTTGATATAGTTATATGTTGTTGATATTTTGTGCATTTATGACACGTAGAGACCGAGCCTAAGGCTCCAATAAAAGTGCATTGGGGCTGGGTAGTATCACCATCTGATATATGAGCCTTGATGGCTAGCGAATAAATTGATGATAAAGATCTATAACGGATGATTTGATGATAAAAGTTTCATGGCGGTATAATGAAATAAATGAGAACACAATAAATATAATATATGTAATTGTCTTTTACTTGTTTAGTCTCGATAAAGTATCGAGCACCCGATAATACTATTTTTAGTTGTTTTAGTCTAGGTTTCACCTCCTGGCACTGGGACTTATATATATCAGTTTTTAATAATAAATGTTGGGACTTGAGACCGAATTTATTCGATAATGAGTACAACATTGGGACTTGAGACCGTCGTCGTACGACAGGGAGTACAACTTTTTACACACATGGCACTAGTGGTTATGGAGACATGATGATAATGATTATTGATGACCATAGGTGATACTACCACACATATACATATACATATACATATACTTCAGCATTGGACACCTTTATTTTTTGAGTACGGCTAGTGGATATTACGAATATGATGTGACGTAATCTGTGCCGGCGGGATAACATTGATATGAGGCACTAGATGTAGGTGGGATAATACTATTGCGGGACACGAGGTGCC
>JBDJHY010186894.1:0-11947 GCA_039654485.1 Withania somnifera
ATGAACAACTTATTAAAAATGCCTCACATAAGCCTAAATACATAGATAAAATGCCATAGAACCTCAATTTTCCTAGAATTAAAGTCAAATAAATCAAACTCGAGCTTTTCTCTTTCATAGAGCCTTTGAACTAGAAAAATATTCTCAAAAATGAATTACTCAACTCAAACGGCTATCCAACTCAATGATATAAGTGAAAGTCGAGTTGCGCCGCCTCTTCTTGTGTAGCCATTTATGTTAAAGTTTTAAATACCCCATCCCTTCATTTTCCCACATGGACTCCTCACTTTAACTCTGAAGCTATTTCTCTCTATTTTGGTGTACATTCATCTTCATTATCATCATTTCTTATCACTTGCAAACATCAGATGTTAGATTAAAACCCTAATTTCAATTGATTTTCTTGAATCTAAACTTGATTTTGCATTAGAAATGGATGTTTGTCTTTGATTACATTTTCTCATATGAATTGTGACCCTAGTTATTGAATGTGGGTGAAGTTGTATTCATAGATTCTTCATATTTCTAGGGGAACATAATTCAAATTGACATTTAGGGTGAAATGAATTCTTTGGCATGGGTATGTTAATAGGAACCCAAAATTTGGATGAATAATGATTATGGTTTGAGTATATACACTTCGTGAAATTGCTTGAGAATGCAAATTTTTAGCATTTTTGGTTGATATCCGTGTGGGATTGATATGTTATCAAACTTGGGTTTTGATTGGTTAATGATTTGAATAAAAAATCAAGTAAGAAGTGTGTTTCCCGATGATAGAAAACTTTCTTAAGGGCAAACATCACTTTGGTTTTGTTTGAAAATTGAATCAGAATTGAAAATTGGTAATGTGGAAGTGAAAAACATAAGTTGAACTTAAATGGTCATGGAGGTTTACTACTGTCTTGAATGACGGAATGCCATTTTATGTCCTATACCACTATCTTTGGCATATTACATGGGAATTGAGCCCAGTCTATGATGTTATATTATCGTCTAAGGTGGCAGTCAGTTTTTTTTTATATTTTTAAGCATTTTTATAGTTTGCTAAATATTTGTCCAATGTTTTTCGATGTGTTTTGCAGATCAAGGGCACCAAAGAAAAGAATTCAAGTAAATCCTATGGGTTAAAATCAAAAGATCCAGATATCTGGGAACCAAACCTGGAATTTGAGGTACTTAAGAGAGTACAATCACCAAGGGGCAAAGTAAATAGCACTTTGATTAATGAGCCCACTGATTCCTCTGATTCAGAGATTCCCATCAGGGAACCTGAGCCTACCTTTATGGCTCTCGATATTTCTTCCCTACTCCATGTTAGTAGGTCAGATTCTAGTGATGGGAGGAATTCCAAGAGCACACTACTCCGGTTCACACTCTATTGCCTACACCGGAGCCTGCACAAAATAAGAGAAAGAGGAATAAGCAACCTAGAACAAGTTGGCTAGAAGGGTAAACATGTTTATGGTTTTGGGTCTAAAGATGATTATTAAGGAGAAGGGGCTATCACTTGCAGGATTGGAGGAGAAATACCCGATAGTTTTTATAATGATCCACTTGATCATTTCTTCATTTTTCACATCTTCTAGTACATTAAGCATTTATGTAGTGTCTCTAAGTCATTTATGAATTATCAGGACTGGTGGTTCGGTTCCCGAGTTATTTGTTTGGTTTTTATGTATGTTTACCTGTTCTAAAGCTTTAAGTTTTGATATCATTGATTTCGGTCAATGTTCCTTAAAAATGACATCAAAATTAATTTTTGACAACTCTGTTATCTATGGAATGTGTATTTTGGTCTAAAAAAACTTTTTGTTCATTTTTAGAAGCCACTGATGTGAGTATATCTCGTTGTGCATGTTTTATAAGATTTCTAGTTCATAAATAAATCTTGGGTAATCTTATTTTAAATGGAGGCTCAGATTGGAAATCCTCCTGCACCAGCTCCGAAATATAGAGTTTGGGGTAGGTGATGTGTTCGTTCGGGCTTTGGACCATATAAGCTCATTTTGAATACTTGGTTGAAAAGTTTGATATTGGAAAAGTGTTTGATTTGGTCAATATTTCATCAAAACAAACTCGAATTAAAATTTAGTTTGCGCAGTATTATTTTCATGCAATTCGTATATTTCATTCATGTGTATTGGATTCCGTTTGGGCCCGGAGGCACAATTTTAAAAAATCAAGATTACGGTCATCCGGTGAAGCCGATGAATCATCACTTTGACCGATTTATCAACCAAGACTAATTTATCGATACTTTTTCTGATTTATCAATGACTGATTTATCAATTATTTTGCTGGTAAATCAGCATCTATCGTCCTAATATATAATTACACTTGCGTGTGCATTTGGAAATAACAACCATTGGGTCTAGAATATAGTTTTTATATAGGTACCATGTTTTGTTTCCATTCATCAGATTCTAAATGCATCTGAGCCTAGTTTGTAGTATTGAAAAACCCTCTATTTACTGTCAGACGGTGTGGGTTCCAGGTTCTCATTATGTTCGTGGGACCTGGCTGCATTCTTGGTGAACCCGGTTGGGTTGGCTTTCTTTATTACAACAAGTATACTGTATTCAAGTTGTGTTGAGGTGAAATAGTCACCCTTCATTCCTTCTTCGCAGATGCAACCAGCCATCACATTCGCGAAGGGTTAGCTTAGTGGCTAACCACATTTGCATAGTGTATTTTCCCAACACTATTTTAACTTCAAAACCCAAATTTTATCTACTTTCATTCATCTTTTCACTTTCAAAACACTTCAAAACCTCCATTAAAATTCACTGGTCTTTGCATGAGCTATTAGTGACGTTTGAAACTTGATTTTGTCATTTTTTATCTATTATTGGTAAGTTTCACTTTAATTTTTCAAATTTCACACAAAATTTTCTAAATTTCTCAAATTTGGTTCTTCAACTTCATTTCATTAATACAAGATTATTTCTTGATCTTTTCAGCCCTAAATTTTGGGTATGAGTTCCCTATGACGTGGGGACATTTTGATACCCTTTGTTCAAAATTTTGGGTTTGCAAGCTTGTATGCTCATTCTGATCCATATTATAACCCCGACTATTCTTATAGATTTATGGGTATCATTTGATTCGTATTAACGTAAAGTTTTTTGTTTTTCTATTTGTGTGATCATTTGGCTTTGTTTGCATATTTTTGAGATTTAGACCAGTCTGAGAATTTTCTATGTTGTATTTACAAGCTTGTCTTCGAAAGATAAGTAGGATAGGGCTAATGATCTTAGAATGGGTTTATATGGATTGTAATTATGGTATTCATACCATTTAGGACAGTAAGAGTGAGGAGTTTCTGATACTTGAGTAGGGTTCTCTATTAGTTCCTGAGTATTGAGGCAGAGTTTTACTGGTTTTTTGCTTCTGGTGCTAGGTATATCTCTACTATAGCTGAGAGGATCCATTATTTTGTTCATGGTTTGGACCCATATATTAGTCAAATCGCTGAAGTTTTAGCTGCTACTGGGTCATCTTTTAAGACTATTCATGAGCATGTCTGTTCTATAAGGGATCTTTCCTGTAGTAGGAAAGGTGGAGAGGAGAAGAAGCCCCATCATCAGGGTTGTTAGTGGTTCTAGATAGGGAAATCGTGGTTCTGGTTCTTGGGTTAGGAATCTTTTTCATCCACAATAGCAGGGGAAGTCTATCCGCGATGTTCAAGCATCGATGTAGACATCTAGTAGTGCTTCTTCATGAGTGATGGCTAGTCTAGTTAAGCGGGTTCTTCTCTCCTTGTTCGTAATTATGGGACCTATTATATTTGTTGTTCTATGGGCCATATATTAGTGGATTTTCCTTAGAGAGTGTTGTTCAGCCGAATGTTTCTCTGGCTCGTATTCCTACATAGCCTATTAGAATTGTTCCACCTTAGGGAAGGGGTAGTGGTGCTGTAGGTCGTGGTTCTTCTTAGCATGGTTGGGAACCTTTAAGTATGGGTGGTCATGATTGTGGCTATGATGGTGCTTGCCGATATTTCTATGCAGTTCCTAGTAGACCCGAGGCGGAGGCCTTTAATGCAGTTTTGACAAGTACTATCTCAGTGTGGTATCAACCAAATTTATCTTTGTTTGATCTAGGATCTACTTTCTCCTATATGTCATATTATTATGATACGTGTTTGAGTATGGTTAGTGAGACTTTTCTTGTGCCGTTATCAATCTCTACCCTAGTAGGTGATACTTTAATAGTGGATCATAATTGAGATCCTGTTCTGTGATTATTGGATTGTTAAGACTCAAGCTAATTTGATATTATTGGATATGGTTAAGTTTGATATGATTTTGGGAATGGACTAGTTGTACCTTCATACAGAATTCATGGATTGTTATACCAATAATTTGACCTTATCTATACCGTTATACATAGTTGTATGGAAAGTTTTATCTAGTCATGCACAATGGGGATTATTTCTTGCATTTAGTCTAGTCGCCTAGTTTCTCATGGTTTTTAAACATATATTACTTATGTTAGAGATGTTAGTATTGATTCTGTAACTCCTACCTCTGTACCTTTCATTAATGAGCATTTTTATGTGTTCTCGACTGACCTCCCTAGCCAACCACATAAGCAAGATATTGACTTTTGTATTGAGTTAGACCCGGCAACCAGGCCTATTTGCATTACTCCTCATTGTATGGCACTTGCTAAGTTGAGTGAGCTCAAGAATCACCTTTAGGATTTTTAGATAAGATTTTATTTGGCCTGGTGTATCGCCTTGGTTGCTCCTGTTCTGTTTGTGAAAAAGAAAGATAGTTCTATGTGTATGTGTATCAATAAAAGAAAAATATCCTATTCCTCATATCGATGACTTATTTGACTAGTTTTAGGGTTCAACTATCTTTTCAAAGATTGATTTTAGGTCGGGTTACTATTAGTTGAGGATTCATACTAAAGATATCCCAAATACAACATTTAGGAAACGATATGGTCATTATGAGTTCTTTGTGGTGTCCTTTGGGTTGACTAATTCACCTGCAACCTTTATGAATTTGATGAATCGTGTGTTCAGGCCTTAACTTTTTTCTTTTGTTATTATGTCCAATGATGACATTTGATGTATTCGAGGAGTAGGGAGGATCATGAGAGCCATTTAAGGATTGTACTTTAAACTTTGAGAGATCATCGAATTTTTTCCAAGTACTGAAAGGTTGATTTTTGGGTTGAGTCTGTTTCATTCCTTGGACATGGTTTTCAGAAGAGGGTACTAGTGTGGATCTGACTAAGATTGTAGATATTCATGATTTTCCTAGAACTACTACTCTTACCGAGGTTCACATCTTCATTGGGATTGCTAGTTACTACTAGTATTTCAAACTTTCCTCAAACTTCATTTAGCTACGGTTTGATTTGGTCATTGTTGATAGGTTTATTAAGTCCACACACTTCATTCTGGTTCATACAACTTATAATGTAGATAAGATAGCCTTTATTTAACTTCAATAGGTGGTTTGATATCATGGCATACCATTTTGTCTTATCTCTGATCGTGGTACCTATTTTACTTCTCAGTTTTTAGAGTGGTTCAGTGTGGTATGGGTACCAAGGTTCATCTTATTAAATCATTTTGTCCCAAACATATAGTCATTCTAAAAGGACAATTTAGGTCCTAGAGGACATGTTAAGGTCTTGTGTTCTTGATTTTCGTGGTTCTTGGGATCAACATCTAGCTTTGGCAGAGTTTGTGTATAATAATAACTACCATGCTAGTATCAAATGGATCCGTTTGAGGCTTTATATGGTAGGTGGTGTTGTTCTCCTATTGATTATCTTGATGGGTTTGAGTCTAGGTTTTAGAGCATTGATCTACTTCGGGATGCCTTGGATACAGTTCGATTGATTCAGGTTAGACTTTGGGCTATTTATAGTAGGCCAAAGAACTACTCAGACTACCTCCATCATGCCTTGGAGTTTATTCTTAAAGATATACTTTTCTTTCAAGTGTCACCCATAAAAGGAATGATGGGGTTCGGGAAGAGGAGAAAGCTTAGTCCCCATTATATTGGCCCTTTTGAGGTTCTTGATCAGAATGGTAGTGTTGCTTATAAGTTATCTTTGCCTTCTATGTTTTTAGTTGTGCATCCGGTGTTTCATTCTTCCATGTTGAGACCATATATCCCTAATGAGTTGCATGTGCTACGGTATGATTCATTTTAGGTTGATAAGGGTCTATTGGTTGTTGAGAAAACAATTTTGGATTTGTTCGTTTGGGATTTGGGCTATCCGGGTTAAGTTGGTTATTTTGTATTAGTGTTGATTTTGGTCAACATCTCATTGAAACGACCTTGAAAAAAATTTCTCCTGTGCCTTTAAGTCCAGAATGTTTTATTCATGCAGGTAGCATGTTTGGTTTGTGTTTATCAGATTCCAAATGCATTTTGAGCATCATTCATGGTTTTGAAAGATCCTCTATTTGCTATCAACTGTTGCAGGTACCAGGTCCTCATCGCATACGCGGGACGTGGCCACATTAGCAGTGAACCAATTGGTTTTCCTCTGCATTCGCGGTGAGCTGTGCTGGACAAGTCGCCCTCTTTTCCCTCTTCATATTTGTAGCCCAACCAGTGCATTTCTAGTGGGTCAGCTTAGTAGCTGACCACATTTGTGGTGGACTGACCACGTTCACATAGTGTATTCGGCCAACACTATTTACACGCCAATACCCGAATTTCATCCATTTTCATTATCTATTCACTTACAAAATACTTAAAGTCCTCCATTCAATACGTGGATCTTTGCATGAGCTATTGGGTGACGTTTGAAACTTCATTTATTCGATTCTTCGTCAATTATTGGTAAGTTTTCACTTTAATTTCTTCAAATTTCACCCCAAATTTCCCAAATTTCTCAAAGTTGGTTCTTAACTTTATTTCATAATTTAAGCTTATTTCTTGCTCATTTTATCTCCAAATTCTGGGTTTGATTTCCCTATGATGTGGGGAGCATATTGATACCCTTTCTCTGATGTGTCAATTTTGCAGGCCCATTAGCCCATTTTTACTTGGCTATTCTTATAGCTTTATGGGTATCATTTGACTCATACTGATGTCTAGATTATTATTTTTCAAGTTGCGTAATCATTGGAGTTTGTGCATTTTTGGAGATTTGGAGAAGTACGGACATCTTCGATGCTCTATTTGTAAGAAATCCGGCATATGATGCCTACTAGGTACCTGTTGGTTTTGGTACGCATACTACACTTTGCATCTTTTGATTCAGATCCAGGTACGAGTGGTCTATGCTAATTTTGGATTCATTCTAAGATCTTGTTGCAGAAGTAGATGACGGCTCCTGGCTTCTGGATCATATATTTTACTTTTCTTTATAGCACATTCTGTTGTTGACTTCTGAGATAGGTATTGTATTTTATTATCAAATATTGTACTCTGGTGTTTAGTGTCTCTTGTACTAGATATTAGGATTTGGGGTTATTATTGACTGATTTTGGACTACCTCTTTTCCTTGTCCTTTATTTATATTTTATCTTATGCATTTGGTTATTATTCCTACTCTGTGTATTTTTTGATTGGTTCTCCGACAGTCGAATGTAGGTGTACTCATGACTTGAGAAATTGGTTCGTGACAGAGAAATGACCATGTACACCCTCTATGTCTACATAGTTTCATGAAATGATGGATGTAATGAGAATAAGAAATCTTCCCATAGGAACCTCTATGTCTTGATCGTTAATAGAAAAATGACTAAAAGTAAGAGATCACTTATCCCTTAAATCCCTAAACTCTTCTATCTCTATTAACTTTGCGCCTTTGAGGCCTATACCATATCTTGAGAAAAATCCCATGATGGGATAATCTAAACACTATCACGAATATGATAAGTCAATTTTCACGACCCAAAATCTCGAGTCATGATGGCATCTATACCCCTCTTTTAGACAAACCTAACCTATAGCCTGGAGAAATGCGCAATGGAAAATAAACTCTCATAACAACCAATGCAGAAAAAGAAAACATAAAAAATGCATAATAACAGAAGGCAACAAGGAATCATACAAAACCCCAATCCCAAAACCTGGTGTCAGAGGCATATAGAGTTATTATACGAAATATATTGAAAGAAAAAAAATACAAATCTCCTGTAAAAGATAATCCAATGCAGAGGCTGCTGTGGAGGGAAATAAAACAAGCCAGAGTCAAGAAAATCACGGTTGGCTCAAACAAAAAAGCTCACTGTAATCTCTGCAAATCAGCTAGGTCTACTCCTTACGATCATGACATTCTGATAAAACCTGCCGGTATCTGTACCATGAAAAAGGTACAGAAGTACAGCATAAGTACCACACAAGGTATCAGTAGACATCATTGGCTGATTGGGTTAAAACATAATGTGAGTAATAAGCGAGGAAGTAAAACAGGTCGATAGTAGTAAACAAATAGTAAAAGAAGCAGTAAAACTAATAATAAGCAGAAGAGTAAGATATCAAATGTACCAGTATAGAACTACAGAATTAGCATGCTAGATACAAAGTCTGAAACCTGAAATGAAATAAGGAAACATACCTGTGCTCCAGGTATGTCAAACTCTGCTAACCATGATACCATATACCCAAGAACCACGAATAAGGATTGAATAGAAGGATAAAAATAAATGCAGAATAAAAGTAAACACACAAAACCCCACCAGCGTCCCATACCACTAATAAGTACAAACAACACATCATAACCTACCTAGTGCCCCATCTGCCGATAAGCACAAACAGCACAACAAAACCCACCATGACCCCCCTTAAGCCTGGTGAGCATACACCATGCCTAAATAAATACACAGGGGCGCAGGAAAGTAAAGTAAAATAGTAACAACCTCGGGCACACACCCCCTGTCAGTGCTAGTAACAAAACAAGAGCCCATCCCTTTTGTACCGATAAAAAAATAAGGACCTAGCCCTTTATTGCCAAGAACAAAATGAGGGCCCAACCCTTTAGTGCTAATAATAAAATGAGGGCCCAATCCTTTAATGCCAATAACAAAATGAGGCCCTGGCCCTTAAGTACTAATAAAAAACAAGGTCACAACCCTTTAGTGACAATAAAAAAATGAGGGCCCAGCCCTTTAGTGCCAATAACTAGCCCAAACAGTAAATATACAAGAGTATCAGTGCAACAACAACAATGGTACAAAATAACAATAAAAATAGAAAGTAAACGAAATCTAGGATCATCCAAAGGCTACCGACTAAGAGCTCATCTCACTACACTCATCGCGTAACAGCTAAAATAGTTCCCAAGGTCAGTGGCCTTCACACTATGTAACTAGGACCCAGGCATGCAACCCTTCACCCTTATGCCCTTTTATGGGCCCTCAGAATACAACAAGAATATCAATAGAAAAATGACGATCAACCTAAATAAACCAACCCACACAACTATCCATATCATCAGCATAATATATCAAACCAGTATATAATGCACAAATAAACCTAGCTTACTTAGATGCCAGCAGAAATCCTCAAAGTTCGTACATCGTGGATTCAAAGCCCCAACACAGTCGATATCACCTAAAACTAAGCAAATTACAAGTCTAGGGATTGAAATATGCACAATAAGACCCATATTGCAATTAGCAACCCGGGTCAGGAAGTGGTCCTCGCGGCCCAATAATACAAACTAAATATATTCTGACACGTAGCCTCAACTCGGGGGACTCGTGGTCCAAATATGAGCTCAAGGAGACAATGAATCGAATAGCAAAACTAGGTCTAAAGTAATTCTATAAAAACATTTTTTACAATTAAAGAAAAATAGAAAATAATGAGAATTACCCGAAAAACTATGCGCTGCGAACTCCCAAGATCACCCACACAATTCTTTTCAACTCCCCATGACTTGGAACACTCAAAAACAAGCTCACACTCTCTAACATAAATTGAAAAATAAAACTCAAATGCTAGAAAATGAGAGCAGTGATGCCTTATTTATAAATGGCACGGGGCCGTAGGGGCGACCTTCTCTAGGTAGCCCCTTGGGGATAGGGGCGGCCTTTCTAGGGTGAACCAAGGGCCGCTGGGGCGATCTGTTACCTGCAGCAACCAAGGAAAAATGGGAAAAATTCTATGGGGTCTAAAATAAGCATCCGGAGTCCAATTCCAACACACCAAAAGTGCATTTTGGGTGGAAAACACACACGGACCCGACGAAATCAATAAATGACATTCCAAGGACATTTAATTAAAAAATGCCCCAAAGTCAAAAGGATAAAAAAGGAGCCTAACTAAGGATTTCCACAAACCTACTCAAAACAAGCTCGAGCACCCCGTGAAGGAAACCAATGGCTCAACTAGCCTAAAACAGACATTCCAGAGCTGAAAGAATTGATGGAATCCTAATATAATGCTCTAATAATCAAAAGAATACCCATTCTCCAAAATGAGATTCAGTTGGGATGAATTTCCAAAAAATAACCCAAACTTAAAACAAAAAGCCCAAGATATAAACTTAAGGTCCATCTCGACCAAAGTCAGTATTTTCGAGCTAATGGAACTTTTGGAATTTGATTCCAAATGCATTTACAACTATTTCTCTCTCGAGTTCCATTATTTCAAAATTGAATCTTCAAAATAGAAAAACTGAGATAACGATAAAACGAGTTACCAGGGCACCAAGCTATCGTTCCCAGTAGGTCATAAATGACCTGGGGAAACTATCAAACATCTCTAAGTATAGGAAATGATGAAATTCAATGAAATAACTGAGTGGGTTATTACATCAATCTCCTCACCGACCTACAAATTCTATCAATATTATCTAGAAATATTTCTAAGTAATGCTCACACAAGGTGTAAAAGTAAGAGTCATACTCTATTATAGTCATACCATCCTTCCTCAACTACTCAAAAAAATATTTGACTTCACTCTTACACTATATAAAATCAAATTAGGTATAAATGACCTCGGAAAATACCTCCAAAGTTACTAGAGGAGATCCTGCGGGCCTAGCACTCATATATGTCTACCACCACTATCAGGTGGGACAATGCATTTGTACAGTAATATAGAAAACCCTAGTTGTTTGAGCCAGATCCACATTTTGTAGCATCTCGTGGAAAGTAGATGATAAATCGTGAGTGTCTTTATTCTTTTTATCCTAAAAATTAGGGTACACGATCTTTAAGAACTTCTCATATCAATGTTGTTCCTCATATGACATGACTGGTCCAGAAATAACTAAGGTTCCAACACCTGGTAAAGGTGCACTATCAAATCTATGGGCAACTGGTGGATAACTCACCATATCATGGATAGTTGGACCTTACTACTAATATAAGGTTTGAACCCCACCCTAGTTTGAGACCTAGGATGTTCCTGTCACACCTATACTTTGTGAAATCACCTCTAAGACTCCTAAAACTCTCAACAAAGTGTCTTGATGTATTGGTGTATCTTTAAACTCAGAGGGAACCTTTTCTCCAAAAAAATCTAACTCAAGCATTGGGGAAGTCGCTTCAGCCTATCCTCTCACTGTTCTATACCATGCTCTTTACCTCTTCCTTTAACCTTAGTATTATCCCCTACCTCATTATCTAACTGGGTCCTTATTAATAGGTATGGGGATAACCATCTCTTTATCAGCCTCTCTGGTCTTATCCATCTGACGAAAGGACAAATAAATAATCAATACTTAAGTCGACCAACCACACATAATAGGAATTAAAGAAAATGTTTTCTAAAAAGCCTCATAGTCTCTCAAAGATAAGCAACAAATGTATTTTCTTAGATCCATAATATTTCTTGTACTTTGTGAGACCAAATCTATCTATGATACCATTTTTTCACAACTCAAATATTGGTCTTTATGGTAGTTGTCCCAACTCACCTAGACATGTAATCCTATCTAACATACAATAATAATATATGTAACAAAATAAATTAAATAAGTGAGCATATGGAAGGTTCTAGATAAAAA
>JBDJHY010186904.1:0-11086 GCA_039654485.1 Withania somnifera
AATCCTATTTTTAAATTTTTTTGGTATTATGCTGGTTTCTACTCACTCTAACTTTACAAATGATTTTTTAACTTTTTATAAAAAAATTTAATTTTATGACTTTTTAACAAAGATTTTTTATAAAAGAAATTTTAAAAGATTTATTTCTTCTATTTATTTTGTAAGAGCACAACAAATTTTATTTTTTCTTCAAAATTCAAAACTATTTCTAATACGTGATTCACTTGGTGTTTATGTAGCACCTACATGGCATGTATGTATATTGTTCCCAGCTATTAAATTGATATTACTATCTCACCATAGTATTAATTTCAATTAATATTATAATAGGGGATAATAGATCATCTTTAAAATTAAAGTATGTACTTGATATTTTGAACAAATTAAAGGACTAATATATGTATATCGGTATCATTATTATATTATTATTATTATTTTAATTTTTAATTTATTATTATTATTGTTGTTATTTTTATTATTATTCAATGGCTCAAATAATTTATTATTTCCTTTATTTTAATTTAATTATATGATTTTAATTTAGCATCGAATCTAAAAAAGTAAAAAAAAATAATTAAATCTTGTGATCTTAAATTAAATATATGTAGAATGTATTGAAATATTTTTTAATTTTGTATAATCTTGAACATACTATATGAAAAGTTAAAATTAAAAAAGTGCCAAGAAAAAACATTTTTTTAAATAAACTAAAAATGAAAGTTAGACAAACAAATCAAAACAACAAATATAAATAATTTATTTTAAAAAATTCTTAAATATTTTTAACTACAAAGGAAGTTGATTGATTGTACTTTATTGTAATTTTATAATAAAGTAGTTTCTAATTTCTTTTAGGAATTTAAACATCAACATTCAAATCTACACAAATTAAGTAAGCGTAATGATCGCGTATCCTGATTGTCATTTTTCTTTGATCAAGTAATTATGTTCCGAGGATTGATTTAAGATAAGAAACACTTAATGAGCCATAATTCTCTTTGCTCTTTTTTGTGTGACACAATTTAAATAAGCAGAAAATACAATATTATAAGAAGAAATTATGATTAAATAAATGTAAACTCAAACTATCATTTATTTATAATTGAATTAAAAATGAAATATTTTTATATAAATTGAAGTTGAAGAACTATTCACTATTTTTTTGTTTCAATTTATATAAAAGTAGTATTTAAATAGTAAAAAGAGAAAGGAATTTTTATAACTTCTATATCTAAATTAAGTCATATATTAGCGATAAATTTACCCAGTAAAAATAAGATGAATATTTAAAATTAAATTATTATTACATATAAAACTAGATATCTTTTTATTGGGAAGAAAAAAAAAAGGATTATCACATATGTAGTATTAAAAACGGTGGCTAACGAAATTGGGGGTGGGGGGTGGGGGTGGGGGGGTTTACAAAATCATTTTGGAGTTTTCATGTTAAGGAGTGTCAACCTATCATTAATCAATCTTGTAGTTTCTTTGTGGTTCCCTCTCATACTACGAAACTTCTTCATTCACAAGTTATTCAGTGCCATGTCATTTTTGCATTAGATTCTCAAGCAAATTCTAGTAGGCAGTATCAAAGGCGCGATGCAGAACTTTTACCAAAAAAAATTAAAACATAAAAAAATAAATATATAAAAGAATCAAAGAAATTTTAATATTTAATATATAAGTAAAAAATATATAAATTTTCTATAAAAGTTTGAATGAATCCCTCGATCTTATCTAACTCCACGCCGGCTAATGAAAAGTCTTAACCAGACATAAGATAAAATGATGTACCAAGTTAAACATGATAAATAACTACATGCCTTTTTGTCACCCGAATTTGTCATCTATTATTTTTTTACAAATATATTCAAAAAGCATCATTCATAAACCAACTTGAAAATATTCTTTCCCAAAGAAAGTCCATGCAACAAGAAAATTTAAAACTTAGCTAAATTATGATCTAGAACATTAAACTGTGTGAACATGTAAAAGCACGAGGTGTTCTAGATAGGCAGACATTTCCAAATATATTCAGTTACATCCATTTCCAAAGTAGCCTTCACATTTCTTCGATATCTCTACTATACCTTTTGCATCAGAGAAGACATAGAATTTCCTTCATCCATGCTGTATAGCTTTTTCCGCAGATTTTCTTATTGCAAATGCTTTAGCATTTATTGACTTCTCAACAAATTGAATCAGAGAACCATGAGCATGAAGTAAAGCACCTTTGTTATACATAGAAACTAGACCACTATTTGCCTTCGTTGATTCAGCTTGTAAACCTTCATCAACAAATAAACAAATTTCATCTTCGAATATTTTTAGTAGATAATCATAATTCTCTTAAACATTACCACTCGAGGAATTTTCATGCATTATATCACTATCTAGAGTAAGACCTGTTTGTATAAATAAGACATATTTTGTACAAGCAAATATATAAACACAACATGTGACAGAAAATTTAAATTGGTACAATATTTCTAACCTCTTAAAATGTATTACAAGGGAATTCATTTGAATCTCCCATATCCGAAAATTTTATTGTGCAAGTATACATATTTTTACATTTTTAAATATCTTATTCATATCTCAAGTATAATATTTTTTTAAAAAAAATTCTTGATAGAATTTATGTCCGACATTACATTTTAAGATTATCCTTCATACAATAATTATTAGTTATTGTTTTATCCTAAAACTGATACAGTTAAATTCGTATGAAATAATAGTAGGCTTGTTACATTTAATTATGTTTAAGATTCATTTACTAGTGGATTTATTATCTATATAAAGGAAAATATAACTAAAAACTTGAGTAAAGTAAAATAAGAAAATAACCAGGTCCAGACCCAGGGAAAAAGGGCTCTGATGTCACCCAAAACTACATCTCAATTAAAAAGCGTAAAGCGATCTTTATCAAATATGGAATTCAAGCAAGGATTGGGGTCGATCCCACTGGAAATACTGAGGAAATAAGTCTACAAATACTTTTATGTCAGTTGTAGCTAATATTTCTGAAGAGGAAAATTAAAAAAAGTAAATTGAGAGGTTTAATTCAACTATTGTGTTTAAACAGTAGAAAAGCAAAGATCGTGCTAAGGTTGTGATGAATAATGGTGAGATACTAGGACTCCGTTCACCATGGCATCTTAACTTCATAGGTATTTCGTACTAGTGATCTATCCCGGTGCTATGCATGCAAAATCTGACAATTTATATTCACCTAAATGCCATCAGGACCTATTAGATGATAATGCACTCATCACCTCCCAGTCTCACAGTGTGCTCCATACTAACCCTTTTATTAATCTCAAATTTAACTATCTCCTCCCAGGCTTAGATTAATTAGATGAAACATTCAAATCTCTGTTGTTATTTCTTTTCCTAATCTCTACCCTCTCCCGAGCAAGTAAAATACATGCGAATGTTGGCCACCGTAAAAAATAATTGAGACCATAAGAATAGAAAACACAATTCAAAAGCCCCAAACTATGCCAAAATTTTCTATAACACACTACAACTTTGCGGGCGTCCTATGACCCTTCTGGACAATTATTTTGTGAATTTTTAATACATTTAGTTGCTTAGCTGGAAAAGAGATAGAGTGCACGTATAGTGAGCGAGTAGGATTAAAAATGAAACTTTACAGACCTATCAATATTTGCCACATCACAATTCACGTGGTCATTAAAATTTTTAAACCTTAAATAAGCTAAATAATGAAGGCCCACTATAATTAGAATTTTGTCACTTTTTTCATTGCTAATTTCAACCGAAGCAGCCATTGAATATTCAAAGAGGTAAGTTTGATTTTTTTTTTTTAAAAAAAATATCTATTTATTGTTTAAGAACTTCTAATTTCTTCTCCGATTTCACTGATTTAAAAATTAAGGTTAGCTATGAAAGAGGTAAAGATGGATTTGAAAAAAATTATATGGATATGAAGATCCAATATTGAATGTAGAATGCGGTGTTGTCATAGTATCTTGCTTCTATTGAAGACTTCTTGGTACGATACTAATTCCAAGAGAAGATTTTAGTCTTACCCATATTATGGAGTAAAAAAATGTAAGTTTTTCGTTGGAGGGCTAGTATGATTGATGAAAGATTAAAGTTCATCATTCTAAAGTTGGTGAAGAAAATGAAGGAGATGAATGAATAATTAGTTTCGAAGGTCAAGAAAACACCAACTTTTGTCCATCCAAAAGCAAAGGGCACATATGTCCTTCATTCATTCATAATAGAAAAGAGTGCATATGTCCATCCAAAAGTAGTGCATCAACTTCATGTAGATGCAACTTTTAAGTGCATCATCAAAACTTAAAAAAAATAACTACTAAATTCGTTTGTTTGTCAAAAATTACATCTTAATAGTACTACACTTATTGTGTTATAAAAAAACACCAACAACTTCAACCTAGTTCCATGATTTCATAAAATGTGAATAAATCACTATCTTCCTTTACTTCACCCTCATCTCTTCAAGTTGTCATTTTGCAACTGCTTCTTTGCCTTTCCTCATTACTACATTCCTTAATTTAAAATCAAGATCGCCATTAACATGAGCAGACTTTATAGGCTCTCCAGCAACAGTACGTAGTATCCTACTAGTTGGAAGGCTAGAATGTAGACAAAGAATACAAAGTTAGTAATGCACATTTAAACTAAAACAAAAAAAAAATTAACTATACCTAATTTTCAGCACTTACATTTTATGCTGTAAAGTCATTTTCAGCTACTAAATACACCCATTCCCATAGTCCTAGGCCTTTACCAGGTGCTTATCTACTAGTTGCATTAGATCTATTTTCAATTGGTGAAATAGGTGAATTTGGTGGACCTGGTATACTACAACTTGTTGGATTTAAAATCACTCATAGAAAGAAGTCCTTCTTTGTATTCCCATGCTTGTTGCAACTGTCTTTCTTGGTTTTTCCATGCCTCTTGTAGGTGCTAAGAAGTACTCTTCCTTGTTTTTGCAGGTGCTTCAACATGTACATAGACTTTATATTTTTTGTCCTTCTAGTTTCTCTTACCGGGGCTTCAGGTATTGTAGAAGTGCTTTCCATTGTTTCAAAAGGAGTTTCAACATCTTGACAAATAATTGTTTTTACAAGGCTTCTCCTTGCTCTTGGAGGTACTTCAGAGCTAGTAGATGTCTTTACTGTCTTTCCCCTACCTCTTAGAGGTGCATCACAGTTTACTGGTGGCTTTTTTGGCCTCCCCTTGCCTCTTTTAGGTGCTTCAATAGTTCCAACAACAACATTACTTAGACCAGCAATATTACTTGGTGTAGTAGAATTCTACAAATTAGAATAAAAATATACACCTACTAATAAGTCATATATTAAATTTATAAAACAATACATATTTAAAAATGCTAGTGTACATATCTTCATGGGACATTCCCTTTTGTTGTAATTTTTACCATGACAGTTTGTATAGGTCATGGTAATTTTTTTTCTTGATAATTTTTCACATTTTTTTATTTTAGTGGATTCTCTTCTTCTAGCCTTTTTTGGAAAATTTGACATTGATTTAATGACATGTGGTTCAACATGAAGATTTTTTGAATCTAGACACATGTTCATGCTAGTCACTGGTTGAAGAAAATGACAGTAGGTTCTGAGATAAGTCTCCTTACTGTAGAAACTATCGACAATGTCAATTAGTTTCCATTTCTTAAAATGTATAGGAACAGTGGCATGTGGGGAAGGTATTCTATTGAGCATCCATATCATACAACTACATATTCTATTCCTCACGTTAATAGTGTGTTGATATGGTCCATCATTAATTTAAAATCCTTTTTCTCTATTGAATTCAATATTACATCTTATGAATTTTCTATGTTCTTTTCAAGAACTCTCAGTGGAGATATGTTGGTTAACCATGTTTCTAGAAAATGACTCAATTCACCTAGTCTAGTCATAAGTTTTACCCTTATTTCTTCAAACATGATATAATAGTTTTATGTCTTACCCCTAAGACCCAAGCGTTGAATCTCTCAGTCATATTGTTATATATACTATCACACTTAGTATCAGTTCTAAAATGCATTTTAGACCAAGATTCCACCACGTAGTGGAGTAAATATGGAATAATGTTTTTGTTACCTAACAAAGACATTTGTGCTAGATTTGCCTTCATTTTTTCCTTAAAGGTTCTTCTTGCAAAATTTCAAAAATGATTTGTTGTTTGAAGTCCTTTCCCATATTTTGATCAATTAGCAAGAATGTATCTTTCATACTGCCTATGGTCCACCTCTGCTAAAAGCTCTAGAAGATTTTCTTAAAGTCCCTGAAAATAATAATTCATGATTATATATAATACACAAGCATAACTAATTGAATAAAAGTAGGCATGTATGATATGATTGTGTAATCTCTACCATCTCCTAAACTCAAATCATCTATCAAAAATTTTAAAAATTATGTGCAAGTGTTCTTATTCTCATACTCTAATACACCCCAAGCGATAGGCAACATTTGATTAGTGTCATCTTTAGCCACAACAATCAATAATTGTCTTTTTTCTACACCCTTCAGAAAACAACCATCTAAACCAATACATTTTCTACAACCACCCAAAAAAGCTTTTTTCAAAGCATAAAAGCAAATATAGCTTTGAAAAATTAGCTTACCATTTCCTCAGAATCATCAACATTCACAACACAAGTTGAACTAGGATTATTCCTTAACATTTCATCCCCGTAGTCAAATATTCTCCCAAACTCTTTCATGTCACCCATTAGGTATTGAAGAATTTTTTTCGCTAGCTCTCCTGGTAGTTGTCTTTCCAACATGTATCCCCAACTCTTTCCTAATAAACTGTTGAAATTTGAATATCATACTATTTGATTGTTTAGTGATTCTATCCTTATAATGTCTACAATAACTTAGCATTGCACATGCAATCTCTAGTGGTCTCGTACATTTGTGTTTGAAATGTAGGTTTTAATCATAAAATCATTGGTGGCCTTGTCAAGAATTGCATATAGCAACTATGGACAACCTTCCTGGCACTTGACCCTAATCTTTTTGAGCTCATTAACATACTTTTCTAACTGAACACCTTTCTGAATTACATACTCTGTAACAACTATCCTAAACTCTTTTACATCCTCAAGAACCATTCCTAACTGCTAGACCAATTTTTTAGCAACATCATAAAAAATTATCCTTGTACTAGCCCTCATGTCCCAACCTCATCATATGAATTAGATTCAAACCTATAAGCATCAGAACTACAATACATAGGTTCATCCCAAGCAACTTTACCCAAGAAACTTTACCTTTCAAAGTTTTATTAGCTGGATCTTTCTCATCAATGCCCAAATCTAGACAAACTTCACCACGAATAATTTTTTCAGAGTCTTTTGGTATTGTTTCACTTCCTTTCCTTTGGTATGTACTCCTTTAACCCTCATGTTTATATACTCTTCATGGATATCACTTGTATATTCATCTGCAGCTTTATTGAATAGATATTCATGGTATGAATCATAACTATTTTCAGTTGATTAGTCAGATTTAAGAATAGGGATATCATTAAATTCAGCTTCATCATTCCAGTAGTTTTAGTAGGTGATAGTTGAGTTGCTATAGAATTCCAGGCTCACAAGATATAGCAATTTTAGTAGGTGATGGCTGACTAGATATTTTAGTAGGTGATGGTTGAGTAGCTATAGCAATTTCAGGCTCACAACATGCAACAATTTCAGTAAGTAATGGTTGAGTATTTGCAACATTTTTAGACTCACAACATACAGTAGCTTCAGTCACACAAGGCTCACTAAATGCAACATATTGAGGTTTGAAAATCAGTTGTATCAGTGGTAGTTTTTTCACTCAAAATGAACACTCTTTCCCCTTCTTCAACACCCCTATCACCTTCATGGACACCCACCCCCTTCTTTATTAAAAGCACCAAAAGATTCTTCATTGGTACTACTGTTCCAATAAAGAAATTGGACCATCTATTTGATCAACCATGTGACACATATATACTTTAACTGTTTCTCCATTTTCAAACCATCCTGAAAGTTCACAAAAATCCAAATCAGTTTTGATATCTACAAGAATGTCACTATTAGGTTGCCTAACATAAAATGAGCAACTTGTAGTATATCCTAATCTTTTTATATGGTCTCTTAGCTCAAAATTGGAAAATAGGACATCCTATCCACATTCACATCCAAAACTTTAGCAATTTGTCCACCACGTATTTTGGTTTTCAACTACTAAGATCCAAAACTCTATTATGATAATATCTCAAAGTTATCAAAATAAGCGAATTCATTAATGAAATTACATCACATTAATAGTAGCCAATTAAAAATATAAAAAAAATAAAGATGGGGAGTTAGATAATTACATAACTGTAAATACTAATATAATCAATCAACCATAGTCAACAAATTCTAAAAATTTATATTATAAAATTAGACAAATCAATGATAATGTAATGTATTCTAACTATTCTCTATAATTTCATTTGAAAAAGGTCATTTTTTTTGTGGAAATGAATGACACTGACATGGTTATTTTGTTAAAGTTGAACGAAATCACTAATATGTAAGCAAAAAGTTTGAAGAGTGGATTAAAAGTGTTATAGTGATGAATTTTTGTAGTGAAGGTCACTTCTTGATTTTTTTTTATCAATGTAGGGGGCAGATCAATGTAAAGTGAAGAGAGTTTTGACATGGAGATGAAGAGTCTAAAGGGTTCTAATCGCTTAAAAGAAAAAATTATGATTAATAAGGAAATATTGTATTTTGTAATTGGCGCGTGTACAAACTTTCTTTGTTATGAGTGATTAAATGGTCAAGCTAAGCAACTAAATGTATTGAAAATTCACAAAAAAATAGTCCATGCGTTCATAGGACCCCGGCAAAGTTGGAGTGTGTTATAAAACATTTCATCATAGTTATAGGATGTTTTGAATTATTTTTTAAAAAAATAACAATACATGCATTCATGCCGTTAAAATTCACTTATGTATTTAACCTACTTTGTTAATTTATCATAGTTTCCGCTATTCTAGTTGTTGTGTTTAGCTAATCATGTTTGCAACAAAAATATCATGATTCAAAGAAAGAAGCATAATAAGAATGTCTACAATAATGTAACTTAAAAGTAAATAAATAAAAAAGGAAAAAGAATACACCAATATGTTTTGACTCCATGGAACTCCTAATTCTCTCTCAAACAAGAGTTTTTCAAAAGTATTCCCAATTTTTTTTAAAATTTCAATGTTCTAAAACTTAAATTTTTCAATGTTCTAAAAAATTCAATGTATGTTCAGTGTAGCGTAAAAATTCAACATTTTAATGAAATATTTATAGGTGTCGGATAAAAATTCAACATTTTAATGAAATATTTAAATAAAATAAGTGAGTTTAAAATATACTAAAAAGTATAAACCCGGATCAAAATTCAAAATAACAAGGACAAATTAGAGGTGACACTGCTTCAATTCACTGTTGTCATCTCCATACAAATTCAATTGCAACATTACTGTACAAAGATCACTTTTTAAAATAATAATCAATTAATTTCATTAAGTTTTTTTCTTGATTTTTCTTCTATATTTTTTTCATATTTAATTCATTTTTGCTTCAAATTTTAACATCTTGACACCGTTTAATCCGACACATTAAAATACCCAATATAAAAGTAATTCATAAAATGAAAGCACAAAAAGATAAATAAAAATACTAAATATGAGGTAAATAATGATTAAAAATATGTATTTCTGACCTCACATCACCACCCTACACTTAGAATTTTGCTCGTCCTCTAGCAAACTTAAAAACTCATCTCACTAAATCATGAAAGGAATGTTGCCACTTTAATTGATACAAATTATTAGATCATGTAACAAATTATAATATCAAGAACACTTTTCGATCATTATACAAGAGATAGAAACAAACAACAAACTTCCAACTTACTAACTCAAAGATGGACTATAACTAATCGAGTTTAAGCTCACTCACCTAATCTTGTCAAATAAAGTTAATAAAATCACATATCTATCATGAAACAAGTGCATTAAAAGAAGAAATAATCCACACATTCAATTTAAAGATTGAATATCATTAAGGACTTATCCTCAAAACACAACTCTTGCACCCACAAAAAGATTTATGTGTATGCATAAAAAACCATAGACTTGTCCATTATGTACATTTTACTAATTAAGAATGCTTAAATAAAAATTTAATAGGACTTTAATAGGTCATAATGTTGGCTAGGGGGTGGGTAGATAAACTATATAATAGTGACTTACACTTTCCTAAGCACTTTGCACTTTTTTTTTCTTTCACCCATTAATTTTCTTTTCAATCCTCTCTTCAACAATTATTTTCACAAGTATTTCTCATCAAATTAAGAATGCTTCAATTATTTGTTTCCTTTTTAAGCAATTTTTTTCATCTTTTTTTACTTTTTTTTTCTTTTCATCGACTCTACTAAAACCGAAATGTCGATTACATAAACATTCCATATATAAAATGTCAAAATTAGACACTGTTTCCATCCCAAACGTTAATTTGTACAGACTGAGGCTCACTGGGTTGGGAAGCATCACGATCGCGGAGGCTGAGGGCCGCAACCGCGAAGTCCAGCCACATAACCAATCGTGATCATGTGGGTGGTGCCCTGATCCTGACACTGACTGGCCTGGAAGCATTATATGATTTCCTTCCTTTTTTAATTCAATGAAAATCCAAGATTCTTCCAGCAATTTTTCTTCCATGTAAGCATATATTAGTGTCAATAAAGGGTTCTAATCATAGTTTCAATTCATAAAAACTCATTGTGGTGATTTTTCGATCAATTCTACCGGGTAATTTCTTAGTTTCTGTTTAGTTATAAGGTTCTTTATATTATATGAATTTTTCGGGCTTGGTTTTTTTATTTTTTTCCATTTGTTTGAGCCCTATTTTGTACCATGTGATGTACGAGTTGTGCTCTAAGTATTGGTATAAATTTTACGATCCTTTAGGGTTTACAAACTCGTTTTTAACTTAAATTTCGCTCCAACTATTTATATAAAAATATGAGTCTTGTTT
>JBDJHY010186914.1:0-11946 GCA_039654485.1 Withania somnifera
TCATCTTGATTTTCTGAGGAAAATATGTACTAATATTTTCATCTACACACTGACAACCAGTGTGAGAGGGTTAATTGGATACCTCAAGATACATTGTGAGCATTTTCCCCCATTTGTTGTTTTTGGTAATGGTTGGGGTTGACGTTGGTTTTTATAATGCTTTATATGACGACTATTGCTATTCTAGGGTTTTGATAACAGGTGGTGTAATGTCGTGACTCCTTATCCTTATGTATAAGTGGGAGTAGTTTATGATTGATTTTTTTATGAAATCCTGCGTACCTTCAGGAGGTGTGATGGTATATGGATCATTATGGATCGATTGACCAAATTCACTCACTTTCTAATGACTTTATCTTCTTTAGATTCCTAAAGATCTATTGTCTTATATGTAAGGGAGATTCTTTATCTGCATGGGGTGCCAGCTTTTACTATATCAGTCAGGAGTACATGGTTTTCTTTATAGTTCTGGAAAGTTATGCATCATGAGATGGGTACAGCGACAGCTTTGATTATGGATTTTCACCTATAGATAGGTGTAGTCTGAGAGGACCATCCAGGTACTTAAGGGTATGCTTCGGGTTTGTATTTCATTCTTGGTGGTAACTGGGATCAGTAATTGTCTTTAGAGGAATTCTTCTACAAAAACAACTATCATTCTAGCATCCAGATAGTACAATTCAAGACTTTATATGATATACGTTGTAAATTATAGAAAGGTGGGTACAATAGTATTGAGATTCTACCTCAGACATCTTATTTTATTTGGGATGCTACTAAGAGAGTTACACTCGTGATTTAGACTTTATATTTCACAGAGTAGACTAAGGAGCAACACAGATTGGAGGCCTTGCTTCTTGATCTTAGTACCGAGGATTTGTGTATTTCGGGCTCAATTGGGGACTTATGAGATCACAAAACATATTAGTGGGGTTGCCTACAGATTATAGATTTACCTTTATAGTTAGTAGTGGTACACCCTATCCATCCACCTCCATGTGCCTGGTTGTTACATACCAGATTCATCCTGTACATTTTTTTGTAAATAAGCTTTATTAGATGACTGGTTAGTTTGTGTCGGGCACCATAAGGTAGCTATAAAGGAAATATATAGATAGATCAGATCCAGAAATATTTGTATTATTAGAGTTCATTGGGTGTGTGGTACAGTTGAGGAGGTCATTGGGATGTTGAAAAACATTATGTGAGTTGTTGTATTTTTATGTTTTAGACTTTGGGTACTCCTTTCTTCTAAACTATCGTGGTTGAAAGTTTCTTTACTGGTGGATATTTTAATGGACCTCAAGTCCATTTCTGACATTCTCATAATTTTTTGACGTTTAGTGCATTCTTGCACCGCCCCGAGTCATTTATGACTTGCTGGGATCGATAGGTTGGGTCCTTGGAAATTTTATAGTTCGACTCCATATATTTATGGATTATTCAGGGTGTACTCAGCATATATAATCCTAAATATTCCTTTCTTCATCTTTGTTGAGTCTGAAATATCAATCACATAAAGATTTCATAAAAAGGTTGTCGAAATCTAACTATGATTCTATTTTGTTCCTGTTTTAGATATTTTAGAAATCTAAGTACCAGATTTAAGTATGATCGTGCTAATGTAATATGTTCATTCCACATCCATACTTCCCCTTTAGAGCGATCACAATGAGGCGATGAGATTGCGCCTTACTTCCAAGAACCCCCTCAGCACGATCATGTTCGAAGGGCGCTATAACGGTGTAGTGCACCTGGTCCTATATAATGCTAGTTCCAATAGTTTTCTTCATTTTACCTTTGATATTCCATAAAATCTCTTTTATTTAATATAAAATGGGTCTTGTTCTACTCTTATTGACAAGTTGATTATGATTTTTCTAGCCACGTGTTATTTCGAGTTTCATACGTGAGTTTTAGATATTTACACATGCTTTTCAAGGACATCACTGAGATCCAAGTAGTCTACAAACTACTTTCTTCAGACTGGATATTACTGTAGTATATGTATGGTAAAGTGCCAGATCAAGGCTGGGATTACCAGTTCGGCCCCAATATGCTTATTCTTCCTACCCATGGCCTACTTAGCTAGCTTGTAGATTAACTACTTACCCTTGGGCTATATTTCCCTACCCATATGTTCAATGTTGACTCTTGAATATAGTGTGGTTTGGGGGAGTAACACCTTTGGTGTGTATGGTTTATACGCTGACTCCGAAACATAGTGAGGTTGGGTAGGGGATAATACTAATGATTAGAGCTTAGTAGCTATCCCCTGATTTAGGTTGGTGGCTTTAGAGCCGATCTAGGTAGGCTGATTTTCCTTTGCTTTACTTAAGGTGTTGTGTATGATTAGGGCAGGTGTGGCCCTCTAGGTTATGGTACCTAGAAAGGTATGGATATGTTTTATAGTTAAGTACCTTACATGATAACATTGCACCTGCCTGGATACGGAACGCTGGGTAGTTAGCATCCATACATGTTTACATGGTACTAGCCATGTATGGCTATGCTGGATAGCTACCTGCCTTATGTGATGACATTGTACCTAGATAAGGCTTTTCTAAGTAGTTATCACCCCTATGTGAAGATATTGTGCCCTAGCCCGAAGCGAGCCTGGGAGTGAGTTATATTGGGCGGGGCTATTATGGTTCAATGTTTTTTCTTGTATGGGTGCGTACTTGTTCCTTAGCGAGCACCCTTTAGGAAGTGTGATTTATTTGATGCGATTATTTGAGTCTTGGTACTGTAGTTGTTCTAGGAGAGGATACACCTCGTGACTAGCTCTTGGTCGCTATCTTGTGGAAAGTAGTTAGTGGCCTTTGGCCAGTTAGGCCTTGTAATTTACTCTGTATTGTGAGCATGCATTGATAGCTTAAAAGGGTAACTAGATTTTGACAAAATAATAATCATAAATTGTTTTTTTATACATTATATGTATCTACTACAGTGGTGACAGTATGGAGCTATTTTCTTTACCCACATGATCTATTTTCGCACTAGCACTCAAATTTTTGGGTATTTGTTACTTGGCCACAGTTGGGATTTCACAGTGGTCCTGATTTGCCTATTTGGATAGATTTAGGTTCCAATGAGATATGATATACAGGTTAGACATGACACTTGGCATTTTGACCTAATGAATATATTATTGTTGGGCAGGTTACGAGTTTTGCATGTGGTTTCGAGTCCCTCCACGAGCCTTACAGATATGGGTCACTATGCTTAGGGCATGATGCATAGCCTGGCGGAGGGGTTTATGGGGGAATAGAGGTATATGGTTTGAGTCCTCCGTAGGTCCCTCTTGATTTGGGAATATCTAAGAGGGGGATCATGTCAGGTGTTTATTTAAGGGGTAATGTGGTTCAAGTCCTCTGTGGGTCCCTCTTGATTCTGGAATACCCAAAGGGAGAGCATGTCAGTACTTATTGTAAAGTATGTAGTTTGATTCATCTATAGGTCCCTCTTGATCCAGCAACTAGAGGGGGAGCATATAGGTACTTATTTATGTGGTATACGGTTCGAGTCCTTCATGGGTCTCTCGTGGTTAGGGAATATCCCATAGAGGGATCATACCGACACTTATTTATTTTTCCCGAACCCTTTGTGCATTGCATCTCTATGCGTTGGCTTGTACTCCTCGGGACTTATAAGGGAAGTTCTGTTGGGATAATTATATATCTATGTGATGGTTACTAGCTAGACTTCTTTGCTACTATTAGGTGTTCTTGATTACCTTCCTTGTCATAGTTACTGTTACATTTAATGTATATTTCTTGTGTTATTCTTTCTCTATTTGGTTCTTACTTATGCTGGTCACGTTGGATCTCTAGGTACCTGTCACGTTTAATCATGATCTACTTGTGACCGGAGTGTATGAGTTATACCTTGTCAATGACTTTCCTTCATATTTTTTGGTTGTGACTGTACATACTGATAGCTAACCCTTCACTGTCACTAGCTATTTCTGTAGTTGCATCCCTGTTGTACATTATGTACTAGTTCTCCCTAGTTACTTTTAGTCACCTTTTACCTTGCTTATGCTTAATTTTTCCTAGTCGACCTATGACGCCTACTGGGTACCCCTTTTTTGGAATTCATGCTATACTTCTGCATCTCTTCCTGATGCAAGTCTTAGTACGTGCCAGCAGGACGGATGCGATCATGCGGACTAGCTTTGTATTGTTCAAGAGATCTGGTGAGTAGTAGGCATTCATGTTGGCCGGTCTTCCTTCTATTTCTACAGATGTCTACTTGTAGTTTGGATATCTATTTCTTATAATTTCCCCACTGTGTGTTGTATTTTATACCTTTCTGCATATAGATGCTCTACAGCCACTATACTAGGTTTTGGGGAGTCATGTTCTGTTGTGTTTTCTTCATGTTCTTCTTTTATTTCCTCTCTTTATATCATTTCTCCTTTTTCTTTTGGATTCATGGTACTAGCCCACTGCTACTTTCTCTGGGCCAGAGTAAGGCTTGTCCACAAGTAAGATGTAGACACCATCACAACTCGATTTTCGGGTGGTAGACAATATCTGGCACATTTTCTCCACGTATTGGGATATAATGAATTTTTAGTGTTAAGATCAAATACTATTATGCCCC
Source organism: Withania somnifera (assembly GCA_039654485.1). Taxonomy (NCBI): domain Eukaryota; kingdom Viridiplantae; phylum Streptophyta; class Magnoliopsida; order Solanales; family Solanaceae; genus Withania; species Withania somnifera. The sequence goes on from JBDJHY010186914.1 coordinate 4,609, forward strand.
GATTTCTCAGATCATAATGGCACTTACTATACCCCCAGTAGGAGAACAAAACCCCGTAGTCCAAAGCCGAAGCGAAGGACTACTACGTTAAATGCTAAAGTATACCAAATTTCACAAGAAAATAATAATTTTTGAAGAATTATTTTAGAATGAAATAACCACCCAAAATCTGATATCAGTGTCGAACGAACAGCTAAGTATAGAATGATAAAATTGGAGTAAATATATTTTCCAGATGTCTCCGAAATACAATGGTTATCAATAAAAAATATGTTTGAAGAGAAGCAGGAACAAGTTAGACTCCAAGCTCACCCTAAATCTCCAATATGAATAAAGTCTAAATGAACAGTTGTTTGTGTATCATGAGCGGAAACCTGTACTCGGATCTGCACATGTGCAAGTGTAGTATGAGTACAAGTCATGAAGCAACCTATATCCAGTTCGAGGGCCCATTGAAAACATAACAATAATAAAAATAGTAAATAACAGAGTGCAAGAAAAATGGTCACAAAAGCAAATAGGACAATACAGGAAAACTAGCAACTCATATATGAAACAAGCGTCACATAGACTGATAGTGGTAGATAATCACAAAACAGGATCGCAGGCAATGGAAGAGAACGTACCTAGCATCCTTGCAAAAACATATGTGAAATATAACATAATAAATGGGAGTCAAAGAGGATAAGGATAGAACATGGTTGATATACTGATAACTTCAAGTGAAAGGATAATTGAACGAATAAAAGTATAAAGCACTAATCCCACACAAAATGAAAAACAAGTAAAGATTAAGGACAAGTATGTAGCGAAACGAATAATAAAGTAAAGCAATTAAACACTGAAAAGTCCTCCATAAGGAAGCACAGCGTACACACAAACATACTAACCCATAGATCTACCACCCGGTCTATAAGCACACTGAAAAAAACAAGTGCAAAAAAGTAACAAACACATAATCATCATCAGAACCTCACATCCTACTTTCAGAACCACAATGAATTACAATTGGTAAATAGTGCCCCGCAATAATGTTATTCTGATGGCATCTAGTGCCTCATATCAGTGTTATCCCGCCAGCATATAGTGCCTCATATTAGTGTTATTCTGCCGGCACATAGTGCCTCATATCAATTATATCATATCAATAATATCCGATAGTCGTACTCGACAAGTCAAGGCATTCAATGTCGATGTATATGGTAGTATCACCTATGGTCATCAATAATCAATATCATCATGTTTCCACAACCACTAGTTCCACGTGCGTTAAAAAGTTGTACTCACTGTCGTACAACGATGATCTCAAGTCCCACCGTTGTACTCACTACCAAACGGAGTTAGTCTCAAGTCTCAGCATTTGTTAGTAAATATATATATATATATATATGTATTTTCCCGGTGCTAGAAGGTGAAGCCTTGACTAAAACAAGTAAAGACAATATTACCGAGTGCTCGATAAAGTGTCGAGACTAAACCAGTTAAAAGACAATTATGTATATTATTATCATTAAAGTGTTTTTATTTATTTCTTTATACTGCTATGAAACTTTATCATCAAGTCATCCGCTAGCCATCATGGCTCATAAACAAAAAAGGTAATACTAACCAGCCCCAATGCACTATCATCGGAGCCTTAGGCTCGGTCTCTCCATGTCATGAATGCACAGTATCTCAAAAACACATATATATATCAACATATATAATCATGAGATATCCACATCCTATGCCATGCACAGGTATCTATAATTAAATTCTAAGTCTCAGCCCCATATCACTCGGGTGACAACATGTATATAACAACATGGAACGGACAAAAGAATGGTACAGGGGTACTATACAACCTAGCTACCCAACCTAAGGATACTATTTAGTACAGTTATTAAAGTTGTAAGCCCAGAGATAGCCCTACGGAGCCTACCTAACGTCCGATAATAAAGCGCTATAAACCCACAAATCATGCTCCGACTGATGTCAAACGGTCTCCAAATAATCTGAAACTTATGTCAATGAATTCTATATGTTAATATGAGTCTAATATATTTTATGCTAAGTTCTGGACTAGGCCGAAAATTGGGCCTAAATGGGCTTGCGGGGCCTTCTTGCCTAAATTGCAAACAAACTTCACCACAGGGTTTCCAATGCTGCCACGAACCTATGCTCCAAATTTGAGCACGATGAGAACGTAGGAAGGGCTTCAAATCAGCTCAGACATATTTGATCCTAAAGGGGTCCAAGATTCAATCTTTGTGAACATAATGTTGGAATTATGATGAATTAATGATCTTAGGAGCAATGTATATTCAATTTATGAGGAATTATACAAAAATCAAAGAGTTATGGGATGATTTCATCAATCTCAAATATTGGTGCCATTAAAGGAGGAATTTAAGAAAAATAACGAAGAAGAAGAGAATAACTTACCCAAATTCGGGCAAAAATCGATGGAATACATTGAAAAGGTGTTCCTTGGACTTGGATGGTGTTTGGAAAGAGTTTTTCTCCCTAGAACTGAAGGAATTGTGTTTTTGTTTGAAATAAAATGTAAAGGGTCATGGCTGGAAGATTTATATACTGCCAGGTATATTTTCTTTATCGCGATCGCATAGAGTACTAGAATTGTACATCGTGATCGCGTGAGCCAGGCCCGCGATTGCGTAGAGTAATTTTAATTGGTCATCGCAATCACGTGATCCAAGATTATAATCGTGATTCACATTAGTCACTGCACCGCAATCGTATGAGCCCGGATCGCGATCGCGAAAAGGATCATGACCTGCACCAGTTGTAGGTCAAATCCGCATATTTTAGATTTCCCATTCGTGGGTTCGGTAGGTCACCTTGGTAGAAAGTGCCCCCAGCGTAGGGTGATTCAGTCCTTAGTTAGGAGGGCACCTAAATCAGTCTCTCCACTAATTACAGGTATTCATCATGGAGGGGCGAGTGCCCCAGGTAATGCTTAGTGTGGTGAGGTAGGTGGTTTAAATTTATTTTTGGTTAATTATGGACAAGTTATACCTGTTGTTACCTTGACTTCAACAATGGCAGATACGAAGACCTTAGGTTTGATTTTACATTGCTATGATTCAGTCTGACTTTTATTTGAATGAAATTTGGTAACCCATCATCTCATTAACCTTTTGGTTTTCCTTGGTGATTTTTCTTCCTATTTGATTATTTCATTTTTCACTATGTGTTATCATTGGCTAATAGCCCACAGATTGATAGCTATTGTTTGTCATTTTATAACTGAATTCCTTAGTAGTGGATTGGTATGCTAGACCCGATTAGGTAGCTGACTTAGAGGCTTGAGCTTTGTTATAGCATGTTGATGCTAGGTCTGTTTTTATTTCGTTGATGAGATTCATGGGTAGCTAAATTATTTCATGGTTAGGAGTATTGAATCTCCTGGTAGGGGTAGGTTACCCTTGTTCTCCACTCATTTTTCGACACTTATGCCAAGATCACGATCTTGGCCCTGCCTGGTAGATTTTTGGCTACATGATTATGTTTTTGGTAGCCATTGAGAGTTGTATGCCAGTACTCCCCATGACACTACACATAGTTTGTATTCATACACGGCATTAGAATATCTGTTCTGGTTGTTTAGTGGTGTCATTGTATTATAGGGGTTGTTTTAATTGACCCACATGACCATCTACCTGAGCATGAGTTATTTTCATTTGTCAATTTGAACTATGTCTTGATTATTTTCCTTATTATTTCGAAGGTTGTATCTACCTGATTGAGCTTTCTAGGTTTAGGGAGTTATGTATTCATGGTGTTGAAGCAGAGTTTGATAAATAGGGTATTGATGTGTTCATACAAATAGGTTTCTTCCTTAGTAGTTGATGGGGAGTGTAGCTTCAGAGTTAGACTATTTAGTGATATAAGATTATGTAGTAGATAATATATTAAACTCGATTGGTGCAAGTTTGCATAGTGTTTTAGTTTTGTGGGGTTATAGATGGAAATCCGTTGCAAGTATCGAATCAAGATGTGTTGATTTAATCATTCTAAGTATAGGGGCATAGTTTCACAATAGTGTGATGTGTATAGCTGATTTTACTAGTTACAGGCAACTACGATTGCCTTGAGATTTAAGGAATTATTATATTGAAGTGCTAGTGTCCATCTCTGGAAATATTTGGATAGAGAGTGCTTCTTCTTAATGTATCAGCATTTGCTTATCTTTGGTAAAATTTTCTCACAGAACTTTGGTTTTGCACCATAGGATTGATGTTAGTACGTCAATTTGTGATAGTTCGTGCTAGGTTTGGTGTTGTGGTAATGCTTAAATGATAGTTAGTTGTGTTAGATTTACTAAGATAATGGAATCAGGTGTAGGGGTAGGTGCACCAGAGATTGTTATGTTTTGATATGGTATGTTTGATACTCATGTTAGTATATACTACACTTGCTTGATTTATGGTTTAACCTAGTGAGGGTAAAAATAAAGGTTTTGGTGTGTTGTGTTCTAGGTGAAAATGTGCAAGGGGTTTAGCTCGACGTCCGTAGAAGTTGTTCTTAGGTGATTTGTGATGATTTTATTTCCTTTGAGTGGACGGTTGTAGTGGTTTCCTGACAAATGGGATTAATGAGAGGACTCTTTGGTTTAGGTAAGATTATGTTGCAAGATATGCATAAGCATCTTAGGGGCGGGTTTTCACATTGTATTAGAACCCGGATCATGGTTGAGACTGAGTGATCCGGTTGAGACTGAGTGAAAGAGGTTATGGCTGATTGTTAGTCTTGACTGCAGGTGTGTCTACCATAGACTAGAAAGGTGGGAGGATTTAAGTTTCATAAGTTTTTTATGGGAACTATTTCTATATATTAGATTGTAGAGTTGTTGTCCAACTTTCTAGTATGTCGGAGTCGTGATTGGTTGATAGATTCATAGATTTGATTTTTGAGAGTTGATGCGATAGGGATGTAATGTTGAGTATCATGCGGGATCACTTATGGTGAGTTCTACCCCTTTCATGTGTGTATTTTATCTATAGCATGGCTTAGTGGACTTTTATTGCATATTGAGACTTGGTAGAGTAGTTGTAGTGGTTGAAATTATTGCATATCTGTAACAAGTGCCAGTAGTTGGAGTGTCGTCGTGTCAAAGGTGACCATGTTGGTTTGGCCTAAAGTTTTTTTCTACTTGTTATCTTCTCCACAGTTCGAGTATGGTATTATTATTTTTGTAAAAAATACTTCAGTTGTACATTTTTTCAATTATTATGATATTGTGGAGAGTTGGAGTCTCACGAGAAACGGCAGCATAGTGGGTGTTGCGTAACTATTCAGAAGGTGTAGCTTGAGTTGGTTTATGGGAATACTGATATTCGATAGTAGCACTTAGAAGTGTTATGACTATGTTAATTGTTGGGGTTGGTAAGAAATTGGAAGATTGTCATACTCAAGAACTCATAGAGTGGGTCCGTTCTTTAACCTTCATATAAAAGGTCTCTCTATCTCATCTTCCCATAGTATAGCGGTGTAGATAGCCTATTGGTTGGTGTAGAGTTGGTGAGGTTGCCTATAGGTTTGCTTTACCTCTTATGCTAATAGTTGCTCATCTGATATTTCATGTTTAGATGTTGCGACAGTATGTAGCTGATGACTCTGATGTCATTCGGGAGGATTCAATATAGTTGGATGAGATCTATCATTTGTTGAGGAGCAAGCAAAGATTTTGGCTAAGAATGTGAGATAGTTGAGGTCTAGGGAGATTCCAGTGGTAATGGTACAGTGGGGTCACTATTCGATCGAGGAAGCTACGTGGGAGATTGAGGGTGAGATGTAGAAGCAGTATCTATAGCTGTTTAAGCCATCAGGTACATTCTTTTCCCGTTATTTCATGCTTTTACTTAACTTTCAAGGACGAAAGTCCTTTTAGTAGTAGATGTTGTAATGAACTTCATGGTCATTTATGATAAATACGCGACGTTTTTCATACTAGAGCATTTTAGTAGTTGCCCAAGTAATTTATGACTTAATGGGACCGACAGTTCGGATCCCTAGCGACTCGATTGAGAAATATCACAATTTCCCTATTTTAGAGCCTAAAACTAAGTACTCGTTGACCAAAGTCAACTTTCCTTCAAGAAGATCTCTAAATTTAATTCTAACAGTTCCAATAGCTCTGGAATACCAAGCAAAATAACGATTGACCTTAAGTTTGTGTTTTGGAGTTTTCATTTGAAAGTTATGCGAATTGTGGATTTTAGCTAAGTTTAAAGCCTAAAGAGGAGCTTGAGTGGTAATTTTATGTTCGACGTGTCGGATCCTAATTCTAATGCTTTCATTAGATCCGAAATGGTAGACTTAGGCTAGGTTGACCCTTGGTATGCCTCCTAAGAGGTTCAGACTTGATTAGAGTTGTTTTGCAGAAAGTTGGAAAATTTTGTAGTTTGGTTAGAGCTTGGTTGAGGGATCATTTTTTTCAAAAGACCTCCAATCTAAATTTTGTTGATTCTGTTGAGTCCGTAATATGTTTTCCACTCAAAAAATATATATGGTTTGTCAAAATTGGACTTCATTCAATTTCGAGACCCCATTTGAAGTTTCTAAAAATCTACAACAAAAGGGCCATCACGATAAGCATCACGAGCTACTGTTTCTCCTGGAATTCCATCACGATAGTGATCACAACGTGATAGAATTCCACCATGATAGGGATCACGTCGTGATCCCCTATTAAATTGCTAAAAATTGTATTTAAACCCTTCACGACCCCAATTTCTTATTTTTACAAACCCACTTCGTTCCAAGCCAATTTTTAGCAAAAAACTTCTCTCAAATATCATCCCAAGGCGGAGCACCTTCCACCACTTTGTTTCCTTCGATTTCTATGCAATTTGGTAAGTTTCTCCTTCAAATTATGTCTTGAAATTCTTCAAATCCTTGGTTTTCACATGAATGGCACTAGGAGTGGAAATTGATGAAACCATCCCATAACCCATTTATTTTTGAGTAATTCTTTGATATTTGAATACACATTGCTTCTAGTATCACTTATACACTGGAATTCCAACGTTAAATCCATAAAGGTTGAATCTTTGACCCCTTTAGGATAAAATCTATCTAGGTTGATTTAAAACCCATCCTGCACTCGAATTGTCCTTAATTTTGGAGCACAAGTTCCTAATGACATTAGGAACCCCATAGTGAAGTTTGTTTCCCATTCCAGCGAGCAGACCCCGCAAGCCTGTTTTAGGCCTGATTTTAGGCCCAGTTTGGAAATTAGCATAAAATACACCATGAGACTCGTATTAATATATAGAATTCATTGACTCAAGTTTTAGATCATTCGGAGATCATTTGATATCAGTTGGAGTACTA
>JBDJHY010186925.1:0-11946 GCA_039654485.1 Withania somnifera
AGGGAATTTGAGATATTTCTCAACCGAGTCGCCAGGGATCCGAACTATCGGTCCCAGCAAGTCATAAATGACTTAGGACAACTGTTGAAATGCTCTAAGATGCAAGATGTCGCGTATTTATCATAAATGACCATGAGGGTCATTACAACCACGCTATCGCGGCACCGCCTTACAGTCTATATAAAGTCTTTTCTCTCATTTCTTGACGAAATTTCCCAAAATCCTCCTGTTTTCTCTCAAACTTCAGAGCCTAATCAGTTTTTTTAAGAGATCATTTTGTATTTTCAATCCATGGAACCACATCCTGTTGGTTCTACAATTTTTTCTACCGGGTAATTCTTTGATTCTTTAGTTATAAAGTTTTTTGTGTTACATTTGACCTTAATGTTAGTTAACTTGTATATGTATTCTTTTTTAGGTTTAGCTTTAAGGTTGATTATGTAATATACAAATAGCTTCAAGGTTAGTTAATTTGTATTTATACTTTTAGGTCATCGACTTTTATATTTTTTGGTTTGTGGTTTCATGTTGGTATCTATCATATACAAATATACAATGTATCATTTGATACAAATGTGTCGTCTGTATTTGATGTTAAGCTTATCATTTGTATTTGTATATAACAAGTACCATTTGTTTTTGCATGGTTCAAGTTGTATTACATATATTATTTGATACAAATGTATTAGTTGTATTTGTATGATTCAATTTGTACCAATAAAATTCGTATCAACGAATACAAAAATACTTATTCGAAGAAAGAAATCAATAAATTTTTTTCAATTATTTAAAAAATACAAATGATGGCCAGTACAAACACAATACAAATAGAAAACAAATGAAACAATAAAAATATAAGTTGCATTAAAATATATTACAAATTCGATTATGCAAAAAAATGTATTTGCAATTATCATTTGTATTTGTGCAGTTCAAATTATTTCAATAAATGTGCCAATGGATACAACAAAATCAATTATATGAATGTGTTACTTGTATTTAGAAGGTTCAACTTATATAAGAATACATTTTATATCAACATGAAACTATCTAAAAAGGAATATAAATACAATTAAACTAACATTAAGATCAAATGTATATAGACAAACAAGTATCATTTGTATCAACGAATACAAAATACACATGATGGTGCGAATAAAAATACAACGAATGATTATGATATTTCCACAATCACCTATGACTTCAGTTCAACATAGTCATTTTTCTCGAAAATAAAAAATAATAAAAATATAAAATACAATTGAAAAAAAATAAAAAAGAAGAAAAAGGAAAAAATAAAGAGAAATGGGAAAAAAATTCAAAGAAAGAAATAAAAACGAAAAAAGAAGTAAGTGGAAAAGAAAAGAAAGAAAAAGGGAAAAAGGAAACAAAAATAAGAAGAAAGCGGAAAAAAGGAAAAAGGAGAAAAGAAGAAGAAAGACCAGTTCACAGTTTTATGTTTGGACAGTCTCTTATACTTTGCTACAATCTGCTATCGTAACTAGCAGAAGACTTTATCCAAAAAGAAAAGAAACTCGAACATTGAAGACAAAAGACAACATACAGTCAGGTATTTTTTTCACTCTTCTTCTATAATATATTTTTCTCTAAATAGCTTTACATAGTTGCACTTATTCATTGATTTGCTTAATTAAATTAGGAATTTTTCTTATATCTTTTGTTGGGTTCCATTTACTTTATTTTTTGTTATTTTTGTGGGATTTTTATTTTTATTTTGTTTTCTGTTAGCTCAGTGTAGTGTTTGTTAGGATTTGAACTTTAGTTATTTATTTAATTTATATATTTAAATAGGTTGAAAACTAATGTGAAGACAAAGCCGAAATGATCCCAAAAAAACAATAAAATCCAAGCTTACACTTTCAAATTTTTATTTGCTAAACCTCGTGCATGTTCAAGTTAATCACGACTATGTCAATTTTTCTTAACCATCAAATAAAAACAAACTACTAAATTTGAGTCTTTTTGAATTCTATTTTGTTAAGAGAAAATAAATTTCAAAGTATCAGTAATCTGCATGATATAGTGAGGAGATATTATAATCAAAAGTGGATAGAAAATATGAAGTCTAAGGTTCAAATATTTTGTTTCCAAAATTAAAATTTTCAAATGTTTGAAATCAGTAATGATATAATAATTTTTTATTTATCGTCAAGGTGGTTAGGGGATAATGTATGTCTAACTTTGGTCAGTAACACAAAGTAAGAACTAATAACTAAATTAGAAATAATGATGAAAAGAATCATACTGTGATGATTTTATGGTATTTTATTTTCTTCCTCACAAGTCAAATATAGATTGAAGCCAATTAGAACGTACCTTAAGTTTATGAAATAAAAGAGAGAACAATGGAATCTTATTGCTTGATTTATGAAATATTATTTTGATTTATAGAGAATCAGAGTTGTTTTCGACTTGAAATTGGGCAGGCAGTTTTTCTATTGGACAGAATTCGATTCCCATATGTTTTTAAAAATTAATATCTTAATTTTTTATTATATGAGTATATTTAATTATAGTCATTCAAATTATGACTATCAATTTATCATACCTCGGCGTACAAAAATCGATCCTTACATTACTAATTTGATATTGTAATAATTAAGTAATATAAAAAAATTAAAATCCAAATTATCGAATAAAAAAAATTTCAACACAGTACCCCGGGTCAAGTGGGTCAGTTGACCTCTAATGAGAAATTTACGTTGAAAAGCATATATTATATAAATAATTATAAAAATAGTATACCTATTACAACATTTCATATAACATCATTTATTTCAATTTTGACATATATCTAAAAATCAGCAAATTACTAATAAATTAGAAAAGTAGGTGACATAAAACAAGGGACCATATTTAGAGTTATCTATTATTGACATATAAACATTCTCCCCTATAATTATTAATATCATAAATATTTATGCGGAGGTTGCAGAAAATTAGGAATTACATTAATTTTCTTTATATTTTTAGTTTGAGAATTATTGGTTGATTAAAATAAAACTAATAAAATTATGTATATTATTGATATATCTAGTGATTTTAAAATATAATAATATAAAAACAACAACAGTCCATTTACTTTTGTTGTATCATTAAGAATATATAATCTACATATATATAATATTGATATACAATTAATATATATTGTGATAATATATTATATATTTACGTATTATTTTTTCATATACAATTTACATACACATAATATTTAATATATATTACAATATAGGTTTATCACATAAACTATTGACATAAGAAATATATATAAACATCACCATACAAATTTATAAAATGTTAAAATAATGTATATACAATTTACATACACATAACATTATTTTGCCAATATTTTTTTAACAAAAAGGTAACAGATAAGGAAAGAGTAATTGCTCAGGCTATTAAAAGGATTCATTAGTGGCAGCCGTTTCATCAATTTTTAAGAGAAATTTATTTAGGTTTAAATGTTAGCTAAATATGTTATTATATTTTGGCCATTATTGTTAATTTGAGAATAGTGCTAAAATTTTGAAATTTAATTTTTAATATTGCATATTTGTGTAAAGATCACCCCTAATTCGACATTGGTTTGATTATGGGATTAGGTCTGCAGGATCGGCTCGCCAATGGACCATTGTGGGACCAATCATGGATTGAATTGTGACCGCTATTAATAAAAATAAGAGTAAACTATTATATAAAACACACTAGTTTGGATGCTAATTTTATTTTATAGCACAAGTTTAAAAAATTTCATTTTATACCACTTTATCTGTAGACGCGGGAGACATGTTAATTTTTCAACTTGTATCAGCAAGTCATTCCTAAAATAGATATGCTATAATTGCAAAAAGTAACGGAAATTTTGAATTTTAGGACAAAAATTACGCTTCAACTTGGAAGTCCAATAAATTAACAAAAGCGAATTCAAATTTCAAATTTATAGAGCCAATTTCGATTCATCTTCTTTAAAATCAAATTCTTAAAAAATTTGATCTCTTCAACTTATATCACACGAGTACATAGTGAGTGACATCCCAGTTCTGGTGAGATATTCTGAAATTGAATTTCAAATAACAGTTATGATAGATACCAAATTTATGAAATTGTAATTGATGAAAAAGTGTCATTCAAAGAACTAAAAGAAGCAATTAATTCAGCTGGGTATTAATAGATCGAGGAAGAGAATACATGTTCGTTTCATAGTTAAAGGTAATCCAACAGCCATGAAAATTCATAATGATATGGGAATGAAGTTGTATATACCTTATGTAAAAATATTGGACACATGATACATATATTCTTATGTAAATATATTGGACATATGATCCAGTATCTTACTAAATACATGCTATCTTATGCAAAGATACTGGACACATGATGCATGTGTTTTTATATAAAGATACTGGACACATGATTCAATATCTTATGTAAATATACTGGACATATGGTATATTTCAAAAAATAATGCAATGTATTTGAGTTTTAATTAACACATGTAACATGTGTAACTATGTACCAAAAAAAATATATCTAATGTAAAAATAAAAGGTACATTGTTATGCATCCATCAACATTCTGCTAAAAGTACCTCTGTTTGCTCATCTACAACTCTTTGTGTCAGACCAGGATCATTTAATTGTGCCACACCTATACCAAAAGATGGCACCTGAAATGTATCTAGTTGTTTTGACATTAGTTTACTTCAAAACAAAAATTAATTTTGAAAAGTAAATCCTAAAAAAATCTTTTAAAATTTACTGAAATAATGAAAATTTTGTATGAAAAACAACACGAAAAATTGTTAAGAAAAAATCAGAAAGATTGCTTATATTGAAATATTTGAATAACTAACCCCCATCAAAATAATATAAAGAATACTGTTGTTCAACTTGGTAAAGTAGAAAACATTGATGAGAAAGATGGGGGATATACGATTCTTAGAATTAGTGTGATTCTAGAAAAAAAAATCTTTGAGTGATAATGGAGCATCTTTGTAGCCGCTTTTGGGGGAACAAAACTATAGTTGGGAGTTTCCGGGATGTATCAGAAAGTATTGATATAAAAGGAATAAGTGGTACAATTTGTAATATTTTTCAAATTATTGATACGGATTGTAAATATAATATGTATCCTTGCTCTTTTATGTAATTTTTTTTAAAATAAAATAATTAATTTTCCTTTTATTATAGACTACCGAAAGGTCCAAAATGTAATTTATATTTCTATTTTTTTTTCTTTTGCTTTTTTTTTCTTTTTATTTTTTCTAAAATAAATAGTTTCACTATATAATGCACAAAAACTATAGAATAACAAATCAAGGAAGATAAAATTTGAAAGCTTTTCTCTTCTGTTTATCTGGGATAACGAAAAATAAAAAAGTAATTGACTAATGAAAGACATCTAAAGTTCCACATTATTTTTTACTTAGACACTTTAACTACGTGTTTGTTTGGCCTTATAGTGAAAAACTGCATATTTTTAAAAATATTTTTGTTAAAGGTGTTTTTAAAAAAATGTTTTTTAAAAAAAAATTGTATTTGCTTAATTTATTTGAAATGTGTTTTTGATATGAAATGTGCTTTTGATAAGTAGATTGTGTTTGGATATATTTTTTAACAAGTAATTTTGAGAGTCAAATTATAAAAAAGAACATGTATTAATACACTTTTACTATTAAAATTATTTTATAAAGAGAAATTATTTAAAGCATCTGGTATGAAAACTTTAATTAAATTTTTATTTTTATTAATTACAAAATATATATTATAAATCTTTAGTCAAAATACATGATAAATATACTATCTTAATTTTTGCCCACTCTTCATTTACGGTCAAAATGTTGTACGATATTGATTTTCTAATATCATTTACACTCTCAAATTGCACGTTCGCACTCCTAATTATTAAATCAAATGAAGGAATGATAGGAGGGGTGCAGCAGAAAAAACGATCAAATTGGGGTGTGGTGTGACTAAAACACGATGAAAAAGGAGAGGCATGATGGAGGAGGGATTGTAGTTGATTCGGTACGTGGGGAGTTGATTCTTGCAAAATAAGTATATACTTTTAATTAGTCAAAATCCTTTTTTAAAGTTATTTGTGTAAGAATGGTTTACCAATCACTTTGCCATGTGTTTTGACTCTTTTTTTATTAATTTATTTTTATGTGGATATAGTGATGTAGTGTAATGACCCTGAAGGTCAATTATAGCTTTCCTCGTAAACATACCATTTTTTCCTTCCCTATAGTTGTCCTGTGTTATATTTGATCATTTTATGGGGTTAGTTTGAAATCGGAGAAAATATTTATAAGTTTTAAGAAATTTTTAGTTTTGGAAGATTTTAAGTTGAAACAATTGACTTTAGTCAATATTAAGAGTTTCAAGTCTTGAAATAGAATTCCATCAGTTCCACCAGCTTCAAAATGTGCAATTGGTGGAGGACCTTTGTTTACCATTTTAGGCCTTTTGTGGTGATTTTATTCCCGTTTGACGATATAAAGTTGAATATTAAGAACAAAGTTTGACTTTGGAAAATATTTGTGATTTGATGCTCATATGTCTTTTTTAGTCTAGAAGAAGGTTTAGATAATTTTTTGGAGGTTTTGGGTGCATATTGGTATTTTAGAGTAAAATTTATATTTTACTGACCATGACGGATATGGGGTTAAGGAGACCTCAAAATCTCATTTTGATGATCCCATTGGGATTGAGATATCATTTATATTCAAAATTAATGTGTGGTTTGTTCATACGAAATTCCGAACGAATCCCAAAAGTCCACTTAGAAATTGAGCCTAAGTTTCACTCTTGTTGTAAGGTGGTCGTATGGCACCATACGAGCCAAAGAGCTCATCCATACGGGTAGTATGGAACCATATGAGCCATGAGGTGCATCTATATGAGTCGTATGGATGCCATACATGTGCATGCAAGATTTTATTTCATATTTAAATGAGGAAAAATCTAGTTCTTTTACAAGATTTTAAAACTCATATATATGTCTTGAAAGATATTTTCTATCATTTTCGAGTTCCAGAACCCTCTTCAAATATCTGTTGGGAGATTTTCTCTTTGGGAAAAAACTTGGTCATTAAGTTTTTAAAGACTTGAACTCTTGGTAAGATTTTTCATCCAAATACTTGCTATTTTCGAGTTTATAAACATGAGTTCATCTTTTTTTTTTTATTTTGGTGTCACTTTGAGGTTTCTAGACCCAAGCTTTTAATTGATAAATTGAGATTTTTGTCACCAAATTGAATTTGCTTTTTGGATGAAATTAAATATCTGAATTCCCCAAAGTATGGACAACTTGAATTTCATAAAATATCTTAAGTTTTGAAATAGGTTTTTGGATTTGATGTTTTGGGTGAATTTTGGACCCGGTTTAAAGTACATAAATATAGGTATTTCTCTACATGATTTCTTATAAAAATTAATATTTGATTAGATTTTGCATATTTAGATGATCGATTTAAAGAAAACGCACTAACTTGATTTGATTTTTTTTTTTTTGAGGCAAGTGACGAGTATTTACCGGGACACTAGAGTCAAGCAAGCGAGGTTAAAATAAAAGAATAAAAATGGTTATGAATTTTTTATTATTTGACTCCTCTATCGAGTTGAGCATTAGTAGTTCTTGTGATGTCGTGAAGGTCTTATTTATTCTTTATTGATTCCTCACTAGATATTATGCCCATGTGAGGCTTTGGTTGACTAGTTTTGATTCTTCACTTTATTTTGCTCCCATGAAAGGCATTGTTGTGACTTTTTATCTCTTGTGGTATCATGTGAAGTACTTGTTCTTATTACATCTCATATTTATGCACTAATATATATATTGTAGTTTTTGCCTACTTTGTGTTAAGATGGGTATTATACTGTGAGCTGAACTTGGATATTATGATACAGGTTTGGTTTCTGAAATGGACATGACTTGAACACAAGATGATATGTATAGTGTCAATCTTATCAACCCACCGAGGTTTTTCGGAGGTATAAGGTGAAGGGACTACCCAAACTTACCAGCCTACCAAGGTTTTTTTAGGTGTATGAGGTGACGGAATTACCTAGTCTTACCAGCTGATGCTTGATGTGACAAACGGTACATAGCTTATCTATCCCTCGTGGATACTGGCCATACCTGATTGGTGGCAAGTGTGTACAATGAATTAGATATGTATTATGTTGCTTTGATATTGCATTGTGTATATTTTATCTTCATTGATTGTATTCGTGATCCTGGTGAGGTGAGGTTCTGCTTATATCCCCATGAGATTGAACTAGGAAAAGCCTTCTGGTTATGATGAATGAGTGAGAAAAGGCATAATTGAAAGTGATTGAGATGGGACATAGACTCACTGAGAATGGTTTGAATCACACGATAACTCTTTTACCTTAGATTACCTATTTAAAAACCTGCCCACAAGTACTTTTATCGATTGTGTTGGATATACCCTTCTACCGTGATTGACTTGTGTGTAAAGGACTTATTGGAGTGCTACAGGATGGTATAGACTGGTTTTACATGATGGTTGTACATTGGTGTCACGACCTGATTTCTTAGATCATGATGGCACCTTCTATACCACTAGTATGAGAACCAACCCTGTAGCCCCAAGCCGAAACTGAAGGCTACTACATCGATAGAAGAAAGTACAAGTATAATAAGTAAAATATAAAGAAAAAGAAAAATACTCAGGGTAGCGGAATAACAATGAATCAACAAATTCCCAAAATCCAGTATCAGTGTAGCAAAATAAAACCTCTAAAAACAGAACATAAGGACAAAAGTCTAATATAAATGTATCTCCGAAAGTACAAGGAGACCAACCAAAATCTGAAGAGAATCGGGAATATATGGATGCCAAGCTCACCCTGAATCTCTAAAACTAAGTAGCAACAAGCACGAATGAAAAACTGTAATCAACGTCGGCCACTAGTAATCGAATCTGCACCAGGGGAATAAGTGTAGTATAAGAACAAAACGTGAAGAAACTTGTACCTAGTAGGATTCGAGGGCTCACTAGGCCCATAATAATAATAAAAGTAGTAAATAATAAATACAATAAATTAGGGTAACAGAAGAAAATAGTACATCATGGAAACAAGCTACTCAAATAAGATTCAAAAACAAGTAGAACAAGTCATCGCTAGCTAAATCACATAATAGGATCTCAAGAAAGAAGGAAGGACGTACCCGGAATTCTTACTGCAATATATGTTAATAACAACAATAATTAATCAAGATTCAAATTGAAGACAGAAAAAGAACAAGGACGGTATATCGGTAACCGCAAGTAAGGGAAGGATGAATAATAAAAAGATATCTAGCATAATTACCCCACATAACCAGAAAGCCTCAAATGTAAAACTACAATTACTATATAGAAAATAAACAATATAATAAATAAAATTAAACACAAAAACCACGCACACTCGTATGCCTTACATCTCAGCTAGGGGTAAATTGATGAAGACAAGTGCAGAAAAGTAATTACAGTCACATGAAGTAACCAGTCCTATGTACGTTTCTCCTCCGATACCTGCAGGCCTAGTAGAAAGAATCCATGAAAGGCTAACCCTAATTCCCGTATATCCTTTCTTAGTCCTATACCCTTCCTCCGTGTCGCCACATCCTAGAGGCAAGGTCCATGAAGGTGCACCCACCATGTACGATCTCTAACATCACCATAATCTTACATCCCAAACCATAAAGCCTCAAAGGAACTGTATCACAAGGTCCTCAATGTACATTCAACACCTCAATATCATGATATCACCAACGTCCTCAATGGAACTGTATCACAAGGTCCCCAATGTATGACAAGTATCAAAAAATTATACTCACTACTGTACGACGACGGTCTCAAGTATCAGTTGTTGTACTCACTACCGAATGAAGTCGGACTTTTAAGATGATATTTTCTGGTGCCAGGGTGTAAAGCCTTGAATAAAACAAGTAGAAATAGTAGTATCAGGTGCTTGGTACACCTCCAATTCTAGAACAATTAAAATGTTATTTAACTTATATTATTATCAGAATATTCCAAGTTATGAGTTTACATTATTGTCCAGCATCCTTAGTATTGTTAATGTCTAGCCTTCACGGCTTATTAATCATGTGATGGTACTGTCCCAGGTCCAATGCACTCTCAAATGGAGCTTGAATGCATAATACATCAATAATGTATATAAATAAGGGCAAACCACCTAGGCCCTACGCAGGCACAACTAGGATAATTTCTAAGTCACGGATATCGTATTAACTCGGACGCCCAAATAGGTAACAAATAGGGGAAAAATGAAAGAACGGTTCAAGTTCATGGAAACTGCCTAGAAACCCAACCCACAAATGTTATTTAGTAAAATTTTGAAGTCATATACCTAGAGATAGCCCATGGAGTCGACCTGACATTCGAAGAACAAGCGTTGCATATTTCAAATGTTACTCCAATTGATGTCAAATGATATCCAACAACTCTGAAACTTGTGAAATACAATCCTGGGATTAAAACGAGTTTGACGATATAAATTACGCTATGTTTCAGACTTGTCCTAAAATCAGGCCTAATATGGGACCGCGGGCGCTACTCACCGGAATTGAAAACAAACTTCAGAACGGGGTTCCTAGGTTTAACAGGAACCCGTGCTCCAAAGGTGGTCACAATTTGAGTGCGGGAAGGGCTTCAAAACAACTTAGGCAGATTTGATTAAAAAGGGCCAAAGATTCAATCTTTATGGAAGTAAACCAGGAAATTCGACGAAGTAACTACAATACGGAGTTCGACGAAGTAACTACAATACGGAGTGAAATAAACTCAAGGGGAAATAATTTATCCAATAATATACGTATTGATTCGAGATTTCAATTTTTCACAATTTGGGCCATTAATGGAGGAAAGCTTCATCCTCCAAGAAATAAAAAGGGGAAAAAGACTTACAAATAGCGGAAAATCGAAGGTAAAACTTTGGGGAAATTTTACTCAATGTTTGATGAACTTTATGGATGATTTTCACTCAAAAATAGAGAGAAAATGAAAGGTTTTGCTGTTGAATAAATAGAAAAATTGTGTAGGAAATATTTATACTGCTAGGTACTTACTCTTCGCGAATGCTTGAGATTATGTCATGATCGCGTAGGGTAGTGATTTTGGTCATTGCGATCGCGGAAGAATATATCATGATCGCGATGAATAAGGAACTTTTGATGCTTCATGATCACGTTGGTGAGTACACGCGATCGAGCTAAAGGAGACAGTTGAAGCATATCGCAATCACGTAAGAAAGCATCACGATCACGATGAATAACTAGGATAACACTTCACAATCGTGTGGTTGATTCCGCAATCGCGTTGAACAAAATTGGGGAGCATCACAATCGTCTAAGAATGTTTCGCAATCATGAAGAACAACTAATCTGCACCAGATACAGGTTTTTGACAGCAAAAATTGCTAAGGGAAAAAGAATTTGAACACTACTCAAAATGAGCTCGGGGTCCAATTTATGCAAATAAACTATACACGCACACTCAAGACAATATTTCAAACTCAACGGTGCATTCAAAATCACAATAAAAGGTCTTTTTAGGAAAATGTTGACCAAGTCAATCATTAGTCCTAAGATACGAAAAACTCCATCCAACACCTCAAAATCACCACTGCAACTCTAATAATCTAACCAACACTCTCATTATCCTAAAATCACCCTTACGGAGCTTATGGAAGCATCAGAATTTCATTTCGATACTTATTACGTCCAAATGCACACGCAAGTGTACGCAATTGTACAAGTAATATAGTAGCTCTTGCGAGCTGGATTGTCGAACCCACAGGGACTTATATTATTAATTGGTTTAACAATGGGTTGAATAGTGATTTCTGGTTACGGTGCAGTTGATGAATGTAGAAGGTTGTATTTAATTAT
>JBDJHY010186935.1:0-11946 GCA_039654485.1 Withania somnifera
ACTTGGGGCAACTACCAAAATGCTCTAGGATGCAAGACACTACGTATTTATCATAAATGACCTGAAGGGTCATTACAGGTTTGACTCCTATGTATAAGGAGTAACTCTTCTTGTTCCTTCTCCTATTCTTCCTTTTGGAGTCTCCTCATGACCTCAAAATCTCCTTTCACTTGAGAGGGTGATAAGGTTGCAAGAATACGTTTTCAACCTTCAAACACAAAAGAGTACTTCGTGGAATCTACACTACTAGTAGCAACCTTCTCGATTAACCATGGACTACCAAGCACCACATGACAAAATTTTATTGGTACTACATCACATAGCACCTTATCTTGGTACTTACCAATGCGATTTTTCACAACAAATAATTGGTTACTTCAATTTCACAACCATTGTTGAGCCAAAGACAGCATTGGAGCTTGTATGGATTGGGGTTAGGTAGAGTGGTGAGTTTCTACCCCTTCACCAAATGGTAACTAAAAATATTCACGCTAGTCCTATTATCAATGACCAAGGAACATACCCGGTCCAACATCTTGCATCTTGCATGGAAAAGGTTCATGTTAGATTCAAACTCCTTTTGATAGAGGTCTTTCATAACCTTTTCAAATTTACAAGAAAGATTCATTTAAACCTATAGTTTCACCAATTCTTCCATTGATCCTTCATCAACATGCTCACCGTTATGCTCCTCCACTTTCAATGTAGTAACATTTATAGCACAAGGTCCATCACATAAGGTCATCTTTAATTACTTGCTTGAACATTCTTTTGCATTGTGTCCACCTCCATGGATTGCATTGAATTGAAAATTGGAGGGACTAGGAAAATGAGGTATGTAAATATTACCTCCAACTCCATTTATCACACCATGCCTTTCATGCCCTTCGGATCCTCTAAACTCCTCCTTTTCCATGTCATACTCAACACCAACACCATCAAAGAAGGGATTGTTTTCATGACAAAGATTGTTTTCATGAAAAGTTTAGGAAAAATCTATGCTTGGTGGTTAATAGGGTACATGCCGAGATGCATGTGATATTCTTTGTGGAGTTTAATGGTTCAAGGATTGGGTTACACAAAGGAGTGACACCTTTATAGTGGGAGGTGTAGTTGTGGTGAATACGGGGAGTTAACTTGATTCACTTGGGATGAGTGATCATGTATTTGGAAGGTAGGCTTTAGGTTGTTTAGGAGTATCAAAAGAACAATCTCTTCTTATATATCCTCCCCTTCTTAGATCCAACCTACCCATTCTCGTAGGCATCGAGAATGATCTTCTTATACTTTACAACTCTCTCTTGGATCCTATATACCTTTCTCTTATAGGTGTCACCCATACCTCCATTTCTTCTTAAATTTAATAAGAGGTAGCACAAGATGAGGAAGCATACCTACCCTCACTACCTCCCATGTAACCCCTATATTCCTCCAAGGTCTTGTAGGACTTTTGAAGGAATGCATTGTACCTCACATTATCCTTTAAACCTTGTAGTGAACTGTGAGGACTTTCCTCTTCACTACAATACTCATAACCATGCTCTTCCACCCCATAGTCATATCTATAAGAGTGATCAAACTCCTCAATTTCACCTTTACTCTCGGAGTAGTAGACTGCTTCATCATGTTTATCCAAGGCACAAGGATCAACATAGTGTTCGGGGACTTCACCATAAAACTTACGAACTTCATATTCATGCTCACAAGGACTATCATATCCCTCATAGCCATCACTTTCGGATTCATGAATTTCGTCATCATAACTATCATAAGCCCTATGTTGTTCACCATCATACCTATGGGCTCCATCTTCTTGTGTGTAAGCTCCATGATGGCTCTCATATGTGTAAGAACCATTATAGTGTTCAGATGATTCACTATCCATCCCATGAGCATCATCATCGTATCCATAGCTTCCATAGTCAGTTTCAAACTCACTCATAGAGTTAGCATCATAACTTGAAGTTATGGACGACATTTTCCTTGTATTCCTTTGTGATTACCTACAAAATGAGAAAACAAATTAGTAGCAAAAGTTCGTCACGTTGCTCTTTGTAGTACAATCACCTTACCTCTATTGGTGTGTCTTCAAATTGCTCCCAAACTAGTGTCACTCAACTAATTCAAGGTTGCCGATATTATGGTAGAGTGATGCTTGTTGACACAACAATGGACTAAAGGAATATTGTACTTGAATCAAGAAGGTTAAACAAAAGTTAAAACAATAAATGCTTAAAAATAGTATGAAAGAAGTGAATTCAATATGAACTACTACTCAATTAGTATGAATGAATACTAATAGATTACTTGTTGAGAAGATATGTAAATTGAACGAGGAAACTTGATTCATAGGTTGGACTTACCTTTAAACACTTACTTAATTCGGATGTGTAGAAAATGAATCTAAATATTAGGAACTTGAGTTGATCTAAATTAGGAGATTACCACAAAGTTTGGTTTGGAACAAATTTTGATGACACTTGACCGATGTGGGTAAGGGCAGACCACCGTCCAAGAGTCCCCACTGCCATATATAGTAGATTGCAAGAGATGAGAAGTAAGTGACTGTTGTCCCTAGGGTGTGGCGCCATACTCTAGGGCGGTAAGATGGCGGGGAAGTCTGATTGTCGTGTGAGATAGTCCACCTGTAGCTTGCACGGGATTTTCTCCTTGTTTGCAGTTCACTTTGTACCCTTATGTCTTGTTTTTTCCCTCCAATTTATACCAAACCCAAACACCTTTTCCACTTAGATTTCAAGTAAATTTGGATCAAACACCAACATTTGATGAACTTGAATGATCAAGATATAAATTCCACCAAGAACACTAGAATTTTGAAATCACTCAAATAAATTTCGGATTTGAATAAAAATTGAAACCTAGGGTCCTTAGGATAACACAACTATGAAGTCCCAAATACAAAATCTCAACTTCGACCTGAGGCGGATGGATCAAACATACTGTATCTTCATCTTCTTCACATGAATGGATTTACACACGTCAACAAGTTGAAATTCAAAAATCCAACCACCTTCAAATCAACTCGAATTCATACCAAAATTCATTCCTTTTACCTTAGAGAACAAACCCAATAGGTTTTAACACTCAATTCCAGCTCGAGATCAAACCCACTTAATGGCCTCCTTCAAGTTTGAAGAACACCATTAAGGTTCATCTTCAAAAACTTGAACCTCTTCCAAATCAATTCTAAACATCACCAAATTTGATCCCCAAGATCCTTCAGCTATGAGAAACACTTCTAGAAACATTTACAACCAAGAGAAACAACAATCAATGAGAAAATTTGGATCAAAATTTGGATCTAGAGATAAACACTAAAAATCGAAATTCTACCAAATCAACTCAAAATTCTACAAAATTTGAACCCTCTAAATCCACTTTCTAGGGGTAAGAATCTCCACAACTTTTTGAGCCACGAAATAACAACTCAAGCCACAAATTGAAGAACAAAATTCTGGAAAATGAAGAACAATAAAAAGCAAAATCCAAATTCTAAAAGTTACTCAAATCAACTCCGATTTTGCACGAAATTTTATATTTGAGTTCTTTATAACATGGGAAACACTTCCAAGTAACTTTGAACATTTCAAACGCCTTTAAATTCCAATTCTAAAGCTTTAATGGTCTTTAATGGGGAAAATGCCAACAACCCGAAACTAAACCAAATTGAAGATCTAAGACCCAAATTACTAGGAGAATGATTCCTAGTAATCAAAATAAATAAATTCAACCCAAAATTGACCGGATCAAGGAATTTTTTAATTTATGATATTCTTTTGTGATATTTTTACTTTACAACCTAGTATTGTAATTCGATGGAACCAATTACGATCCTAGGCTCTGATACCAGTTGATATGATTTGGACCTCAGGTTTTAAATCGAAGACACGTGATAACAAAAATGAATATAAGAGGATATGTGAATTATTTACATTCGTGAGAAATCAAAGAATCTAAAATAATCAACCAACAAATCAAAACTATTGATACACCCATAATAGAGACAACTCGATGATCGATTAATGTAACCAAGTTTGAAAGCTATTATAAAATACACCGCTCTTAACGCTCTTGAAAAATAATAGACCATTGACACACCATGATTCAATTAACTATAGATATCTACCTATGTTGGGAATCCTCCTACTAACACTAACTACAAGTTTAGAAGCTTTAAGCCAAAGTCTTTACAAAGAGTTATCTTCTCCATTCCAAAAAGTCTACCTATCAATTTTAAAGTCAAACTATTTATAGAGTCTAAATTTACAGTATTACACTTGGTCCCAAAAGTGACCCATAATATAAAATTGGCCCCCACACTTTTGGGCCTCTTCATTGCAAGCCCAATTGTCTTCCAACACTTCCTAAGCTAACCTCCACACCCAGGTTTGACTCATTTGGCTCTCAATTGTGTAATAAGGCTCCATTTAATGCATCCATAGAGTCCATAGCTTAGGTCCTTGTGGATAGACCTTGATGTATTTTCTAAGCACGATCGGCGCTCCCTGAAATCATATCAAGAGACACCTTCAAGAGCACCAAATTCGAACTCCCTCATCCTCTCATATGCATAAGACTTTTGCCTACTATGGGCATTCTTCTACCTTTCCCAAATAAAATGAACCTTTTTAGTAGACTCGATCACTGATTCAAGACTTAGGAAAGTTACATTACTAACTTCGAACCAACCAATAGGAGATCTACACCTCCTCCCATATAAAGCCTCAATAGAGACATTTGGATACTAGCATGATAGCAGTTATTGTAAGAGAACTCTATCAATGGAAAGTGGTCATCCAAACTACTTTTGCAATCAATAGCGCAATCCCTCAGCATATCCTCTAGAGTTTGGATGGTCCGTTTATCCTGAGATGTATAGGGGGTGAAAAGTAATGTTGAGGTGAACTTGAGACACTAACCCTTTCTGGAAACACTTCCAAAACTATGAAGTAAATAGAGTACCCCTATCTGAAATATGGGAAAGGGTACACCATGCAGGCAGATAATTTCCTAAAGATAAGACCTTTCATCTCTACTGAGAAACCAGTGTGAATAGGTAGAAAATGGATAACCTGGTCAACCTGTCCACAATCACCCAAATAGAATCGTGTTGCCTCTTAGTCCTTGGCAAACATGTAACAAAATCCATATTTTTGACTTTCCACCTTTAGGCTGGAATTATAAACTTGCATCTCACCAACTTGCTTTAGGTGTTTGCTCTTCACTTGCTAAAACTTTGGATACCTAGCCACAAATTTTTCTATGTCCCCTTTTATTACTTCCCACCAATACACTTTCTTCAAATCCCTGTAAATCTTAGTACCACCCGAATTAATAGAATATTAGGAGATGCTATCTTCGGTCAAAATCCGTTACCTCACGCCATTAACATTTGGCATACATAGCCTACCTTCATATCTCCATACACTATCTCCCCATTTAGAGAAAACCTTCCTTTTATACCTACCAACTCTAACCTTCAACTTAAGTAAGAACGGATCTCTATCCTATTTCTCTTTTACCTCTTCAACTAGGGAAGACTCTGATGCATTTTGAACCAACATCCCACCATCCTCAGCATCAACTAACTTGATCCCACTGTGTAAAATCCTATGAACCTCCCTAAATAACTCTCCCTTCTTCTTATCAACATGAGCCACGCTCTTACTCAAAAACCTACAAAGGGAATCCGCTACCACTTTAGCCTTGCCCTGATGAGACATGATTGACATATTCGAATCTTATAACAATTGCAACCACCTTCTTTGATAGAGATTCAAATATTTCTGCTCAAATACGTACTGCATATTGTTATGATCAGTAAAAATATCAACATTCACCCCATATGGATAATGTCTCTATATTTTCAAGGCAAAAGAAACAAATTCCAGCTCAAGGTCATGAGTGGGATAGTTTTTCTCATGAACTTAAGCTTTTGGGAAGAATAAGATACTATCTTACCATGTTAAATCAATACACTTCCCAAACCAACATGAGAGGCATAATAATATATGGCAAAACCTTCTGAACCATCTAGTAAGGGAAAGACTGGGGTTGTGGTCAACTTGGTTTTCAACTCTTGAAAGCTTTTCTCACATTGGTCTGACCAGTCAAACTTAATTTTCTTTTGAGTCAGCTTAGTCAAAGTAGAGGCTATTAAGGAGAAACTCTAAATAAATCTACGGCGATACCCTACTAAACCCAAGAAAATACGAATATCTAATAGAGATGTGGGTCTGACCAATTTTTGACAGCTTTAATTTTCTAGGATTCCATTTGAATACCGTCACTAGAGATGACATGACCTAGGAATGCAACTGAATTCAACCAAAATTTACACTTGGAGAATTTGGCATAGAGTTAACTGTCTGGAAGGGTATGATGGACAATTCTAGGATGGTTTTCATGCTCTTCCTTACTTCTAGAGTAAAGCAGAATATCATCAACAAAAACTATCATGAACAGATCCAACTATTCTTTAAACACCCTATTCATGAGGTCCATGAATGTTGCAGGAGCATTTTTCGAACCATAGTACATGACCACAAATTCAAAGTATCTATAACGGGTTATGAAAACTGTTTTGGGAATGTATGAGTTTATGACCTTAAGATGATGATAGTTGGAATAAAGGTCAATTATAGAAAAGTGACTAGCCCCTTGCAACTGATCGAACAATTCATAATTCCTCAAGATAGGATTTTTTTTCTTGATTGTAACTTTATTAAACTGACGATAGTCTATACATGTTTTGAGTAAACCATCTTTCTTATGCACTAATAAAAAAAGGGGCACCCTAGGGAGACACATTAGGGAGAATAAACCTTTTGTCCAAAAGGTCAGCTAATTGGTCCTTGAGCTTTCTAAGTCCAACTGGTTCCATTCTACACAGAGGAATGGAAATGGGTCTAGTGTTTAGAGTGAGGTCCATACTAAAGTCTATCTCCCAGTTAGGAGGGACTCCATGTACATCATCAGGAAAGACATCCACATACTTTCTGATGAGTGGAACTGACTAAATATTAGGAATGTTGGATTTAGAATCTTTGACTGAGACCAAGTGATTTTCCAAGCCTTGAGGTTGACTTAGAACAAGTGATTTTCCTAGCCTTGAGGTTCGAATTAAACCTACCCTAAAGAACAACAACATTACCCTCCCATTTTAAGACAGGTGCATTTAATCTTAAAATGGGTGATTCTAGTCCTGCAGTATACCATTGCATAGCATGAACAGAGCCAAACTACATGTAACTCAATAGGATCATCAGGAAAGATTTTATCAAATACTAATACTGGCATTTATGGTAGACTCATTTGGTGTTGATAGAGTTACCTACTAGGAAGGAGACATAGAATGGTTAGAAAACCAGTAACAAAATCCATATTTTTTACTTTCCACTTTCAGGCTAGAATTACAAACTTACATCTCACCAGCTTGCTTTCGGTGTTCATTTTTTCACTTGCTGACACTTCGAATACCTAGCCACAAATTTTTCTATGTCCCCATTCATTACTTCCCACCAATACACTTTCTCCAAATCCCTGTAAATCTTAGTACCACCCAAATTAATAGAATATTGAGATAACATATCTTCGGTCAAAATTTGTTCCCTCAGGCCATTAACATTTGGCACACATAGCCTACCTTCAAATCTCAACACACTATCTCTCCATTTAGAAAACCCTTCCCTTTATGCCTACCAACTCTAACCTTCAACTTTAGAAAGAACGGATCTCTATCCTGCTTCTTTTTTACCTTTTCAACTAGTGAAGACTCCGATGCATTTTGAACCAACATCCCACTATCCTCAACATCAGCTAACTTGACACCACGGTGTGCAAGCCTATGAACCTCCCTAAAGTAAAACAAAATATCATCAAATAAACTATCATGAACAGGTCCAACTATTCCTTAAAGACCCTATGCATGAGGTCCATGAATATTGCGGGAGAATTTTTTAAACCATAGTACATGACCACAAATTCAAAGTGTCTATGATGGGTTATGAAAGCTGTTTTTGGAATGTATGACTTTCTGACCTTAAGTTGATGATAGTTGGAATAAAGGTCAATTATTGAAAAGTGACTAGACCCTTGCAACTAATCGAACAAGTCATAATTCCTCGAGATAGGATATTTGTTCTTGATTGTGACTTTGTTAAACTGACGATAGTCTATACATATTCTGAGTGAACCATCTTTCTTATACAGTAATAAAAAGGGGCATCCCAGGGAAACATACTAAGGAGAATGAACCTTTTGTTAAAAAGTTCAGCTAATTGGTACTTGAGCTTTCTATGTCCAACTAGTGCCATTCTACATGGAGGCATGGAAATGGGTTGAGCGTTTAGAGTGAGGTATTTACTAAAATCTATCTCCTTGTCTGGAGGGACTCCATGTAGACCATCAGTAAATACATCCACATACTCTTTGATGAGTGGAACTGACTAAATATCAGGAATGTTGGATTTGGAATCTTTGAATAAGACCAAGTGATTTTCCTAGCCTTACAATATTTTCCCTCTCTCTTTTTTATATCATTCCTTAAGTCCCATCGGTTTGATCCTGTAGAATTTGAACCATTTTCTCATTAAACGAAAGGTACAAATAAATCAGATTGATAAAAGTACCATGAACCCTTTGTCGGACTATGGTTCCCTCAAAGTTATGGAGTAAGACATCGATTTCTCAACAAGATCAATTTTTCTGATTGTATGATGAACATTACCCTCCCATTCCAAGACAGGTGAATTTAAACTTAAAATGGTGATTCTAGTCCTGCATTATACCATGGCATAGCATGAACAAAGCCAATCTATGCCAAGAATAATGATGAAATCTACCATGTCTAACTCAATAAGATCGGAAGGAAATTTTTTATCAAACACTGACACTGGCATTTATGGTAGACTCTTTTAGTATTGATAGCATCACCGACTAGGATGGAGACATAGAATGGTTCAAATACATTATCGGGATAGACTCCAAACTAGCTAGTAATGAATGGGGATACAAATGAAAAGCCATCTCCCAGGTCTAGCAAAGTATACACATTAGTATCATTAACCTTTAGCATACCTATGAACACATTGGTTGGTGTCTCCTGCTCCTATCTGGAGCCCAATGCATACAACCTATTTTGGCACTGGCCGCCACCAGTGCTTGTAAAAATCCTTCTGACTTAGGAAGACTGTTGGTACTATTGTAGACAAATTGATTTGAGGTTTATTCTCACCCTTTCTAGCTATGGGGAAGTCTCTAAGAAGATGGCCAATCCTACCACACCCAAAATAATCTTTATAAGGGAACTCCTGAAGATTGTGAGCCAACTCCCATACCAAGCCTGCACTCTCTATGATGGGTCTCTACACATAGCACAGGTCGTTAAGATTCTATTAACCCTGATTTCTAGCCTAACGAGCTAGTTGTCTATGTGGAGGCATGATATGAAATGTGTAAAGTACAAGTTAGAAAAGAGTACAAGAATTAAAATCCTAAGCATGAAATAAGACATGAAACAAAGGCAAATTTTCTTAAATCTTTAGTATCCTCTCAATTATAAGTATGTGTGAATCACACCCACAAAAGAGACTCTACCTTACATTGGATTTCAGACATCCTAGGAAACTTTGAACCTAAAGCTTTGATACCAAGTTCTTAATGCACCGGAGTCACCCCCTAGGCTACACAAAGAATCCTTAGCCACTGAGTTACCTCAGCAGCCTCAGATGAAACCCTTGATCATGCATATTTCTAAATACTCACTTATCAACAGAAGCATAAAACAATAATAAGTCTATGATAGTGGAACATCTTACATATCAAAGAATAAACACTGAATAATAAGGAAAACTCCAAATCATGCACCACTAAATCAATTGTCTGAAAGCCTCTAAGTACTGACATACTAGGCTTCTAGGACAAGTCCCCAGCTAGCCTTGGAATAAAATAAACAGTTGTATCAATAAACTAAACTTCTCCAATGGAAATAAAGAAATAAAGGAAATGTTCCCGATCCATGGGAAGTCACCAAGTCTTTAAGTAACTAAGATTAGTAAACCCAATCAACCGTGAGCTTAAGTATGGTTGGCCTGACCTAGATGTGAAATCATACAGCAAGAGAGTATATGGTCAGTACACAGAATTTATTGAGTAAGAGGGAAAGGGACAATGACAGGTAATATCAACATGAATAATACGAGTATAAATGAACCATGAGTAGGCTATGCAATGCATGATCAAGTCACATTTTAAGTCGATTATTCAAGAGAAGTTAAGTAATATTGATAGTGTAAAAGACATATTTAATTTCAAATTATAAGTAAAATCTTCAAATATCTACATCAAATCTTATGTAGTAGTTTCTATAATCGACATATAAGACCATATGAGCAGCCATGAAATTCAAAAAACTACAAGTTGAATGAAGTACCTTGCCCCTCCATAGGCACAGTAACTAACAAGTAACCTAGTGGATCCAACTAAGTCGAGTCTGTCATACTAATGCCTTTTAGGCAACAGAGTAGTAATCCTACTCCCAAAACATATAATTGCACCTGACTTGACCAGTTTAAAATAATTTAAGTGAAAACCCGATCAAACTATCATTCCTTAACCTTTTTGCGAAAAAATCTTATCAATTCTTCCTTAATAAATAAAATCATGTCTAAGCCTAAAACCTAGGCAAATATTTTAGCAACTTCACAATTTTAATATTTATGAATCAAGTTCATCAAATAATCGTGTATAAGCTTAACTCAAGTTTTTGAACAAGTTACATCCAAAAAATACTCCAATTCCCAATAAATAATTAAATCGCGAATCATAATGTGATTATGAAAGAATTCATGCAATGTTACTCAAAGATATAAATACATCATGATAGGAATGAAATTCACAACTTAAGGATTTAAACTTAATGATTTCTTTACAGTTACTTCATAAAATGTTTAGGGTTTGGGAACAAGGGTGAAAGAATACCCTTGTTCATGAACCCACATACCTGAAACCTTAGGAAACTCGTGTTTGAAATTTAGGGAAGAAGCTTGTTCTTGAAACCTTGGTTCTTTGCCTTAAGAAGAAACTGATCGAGGGAATTCTTTTTATCTGAGTTGTTTTGTGAAGAATAAAGAAAATAGAGAGGTTTAGGATCTTATACTGGTATATATCAATTGTAACACGACATTGTATTATTTTATAAAGAGTCGGGAATGACCAAATGTCATGGCCCAAAACTCAGATTGTGATGGCGCCTACCACCCCTCGGTAGACAAGCCCAATCCCTCGTCCCTGAGCGACAAGCAATGGGTCGATAACAAATAACTAGCAGAAATAAAGCTATAAGGAGTAGGATAAAAAAAATATACAACACTGCCCAAGACTAGTAACTATGAAAAAATAGAGCAAACTACATTAGAGTAAATCAAAAGATAATACATATAACTGCTCCAACAGAAGGTAAATACAAAATTGGTCTGCCCTGAATAGGATGAGGAAGAAACCCAACCATCTAATAGACTCGCCTGAACGCTAGAGCTTACCTTGATCTCCAAAATCAACCCGCAAGTTTACTCAGCATGATCTCATCTCCTGCGATGACTTGTGCTAGTATCTGCACCACCGAAATAGTACAAAAGTGTAGCATGAGTACCAGCAACATAGGGTACCAGTAGGCATCATCGGCCGACCAGGATCAATTGAATAAAAGTAAGAATAACGAGTAAGTCAAATAGTTCAGAAGAAAACAAGTAAAAATAGTAGAGGAAGATAAGGCATAACAGTAATGAAAATAACTATGAATAACTAACGTAGGTCACGAGCCCAAAGAAAACGTACCTGGTATCCATCTCAATTCAGCTTAAGGGTGGGACATGTCATGACCCAAAATCTAGGTCATGATGGCATCTACAACCCTCCTATAGACAA
>JBDJHY010186945.1:977-11945 GCA_039654485.1 Withania somnifera
TCGATGCTAATACCCCTCCAATAAAAGTATAATTACTGTCATTACTTTCTCTTTCAAGGTTCTCGACTAATGGACATTCTCTAATGAACTACTATAACTTTTCGGACTCTTCCAGCTACAATTTTCAATTTAGCCAAAATAGGCAAATATTATTAGATTCTTCATTAGCTTCTCACTTCATGACTCATTAATTAAGCAATAAAATAATTATCTTCCTCAATTAAACTCAATTAGCTAAAATAATCAATTTAGATGTGCTTTATGTTCATGCTTCAAATCATGTAGTAAGTGAAGTAATTATGACACTTCAATGCTTAATTCAAGTTTTAAGAATAAACCTTTAAAACAATCATCAATTCTTACCTCAAAGCGTCTTTTTTTTACTTCAATTATGAAAATATGCTAACTCATGAGAACTTCCATAATTAATTAATCATCATGAAATCTTCATAATTCTAACTCAAAAACATCAATCAAATTAGTACTTCAAATTTTCATAATTTATAGAATTAAACAAGAATCCTAGTATACTTTTACATCTTCAAAATCTTATTTAGAAAAGGATTTTTGGGCACAAGGATGAAGGAGTCCTTGTTTAAATCCAACTTACCTTATTAGAAGCAATTTGATGGTGAAAAATCTACTATCATGCCCCTACAATGGAGTCTCTTTGGAAAACCCTAGTTCTTGCCTCTTTTGAGAAGCTGGAAGAAAAGCCCTAACTTGATTTGATTTAGATACAATATTAATGAGTCAAGTATTTTGGGGTATTTATATTATTATATTTAGAATCCAAAACATCATGGATAGCCTAAAAGGTCAAACAAAATTCCCCAAATACACCTAATTTAATATTCTATAAAAGTTGCCAGCATCAGACCACTAGTCGTGGAGTAGCATTGTACGCTCCGCGGAGGGCTTCTCCTTGAGTTGTACTATGAGTAAAGCTCACTGGAAATTCATCTCCCATACCATGACTCGTGGTCTTTAAAACCATGACTTATGGTCTTTAACACCACGGTTCATGGTGGAATTTGTACTAATGGGACCGAAATTTTAATTTTTGACCTTCAATAATATGAATTTGGGAGTACAAGTAGTGATCTTGGATAGTACGTGTTGTGGTTGGGTACAGTGGACTGATGTGATGGTATTTGACATCACATATTTCACTTAAAACTATGAATAAATGCATGTCCTTGATTAACTTTTATGTCATTTGATGTGTTTTCTATCTTTGTATAGGAAGAGTTTGATTTTGGAATTTTGGAGAAGATTAGTGAAGAAAATGGAGTTTCGAAGAAAAAATGTACGTTTCTTCCAAACTTGGACGGTTCACCAAAGTTACATCGTCCAGGGAAATAAAAACTATTTAAGAAGCTAATATTTTTCCAGAAATGAACGATTCGTCTAGCTTTGGACGAACCATTCTAGGCTGTCGTCCAAAGCCTTTTGTATGAGAATGAAGGAAGAGACAGAAGAATGGACGAATCATCCAACCTTTAATGGCTCGTCTAACATGGTACAGTATGAGAGAATTACTATTGTTAAGAAGCTGTAATAGACGAAGGTAACAGGAAAATCGCTCAGTTGTGGACGGTTCGTCCAATGTACCATCCAAAGCTGAAAGGAAATTACTCTCCAGTTTCAAATATTAAAATTGTACCCTATACTATAAATAGAAAATTTAAGTTATTTTTATCAAGATTGAACATCATTGACTATTATTTTATCAGAAATTTTTACGTACTATTCTCTTTTTCCCTTGCTACTAAAAACACAAAATGTGAGGGTTTTTGCCTATCTTTGATTGATAGTTGAACAATAGTTTTGGAAGAGAATTGCATATTGGTGGATATTTAGTAAATACACTTTCTGTTGTTGTGTAGTTATAATTATGAGTGACTAATTCCTTAACTCCAGGGTTGTGGGCTCCATGGGTGAAATAAATCTAAAGTTATGAATATAATATGGTTATTGAATCTAAATAAGTATATCGATACATAATCTCTATAAATTAACTAATTTTGGTGGTTGTAAAAACTAAAAGAATCCTAGGTTTAATTAGTATGAACTATATGATTCAAATTTAGGAGTTTAGATTATGACGAGAAATTCGGAGCATTAAACCTCGCCTAATGATTATTGCTGTAACTAGGATAATCATCTTGAAGTTATCATTATAGGAATATTTCACTCTGTTACAGGCAGCGAAGTTGTAAAAGACATATATCTAAGAATAGTTCAATAAACACTTAGATTAATACATCATTGGTGATAACTGATATATGTATAAAAGATTACTATACCAGTAATGTTCATAATCCGAAGATTTGTTAATACCATGGTGAACATAATCCTGGATTTTCTCATTACTTGAAATTTATTAATAAATACTAGATTGATCTTTGAAAATCAATTACAAACGGTTACTATTGAAACATACAGACCCTCTTATTTACTTTTTTGTCTCTTAGAAATAATTGACAAATTAATTAAATATCCGCATTCGACTTGAATTTGATACTCTATTACCTGTGGGATTCGACCCTAACCTTGTGGGTTCTATATTTGACAATGACTGTTTGTGCTTCTTTTGGATGTGTAATTTAGGCGTATCAAATTTTTGTGTCATTTCCGGGGAATACGGTTTTCAATTAGGTCAAGTGTGGATATGTATCAATTACTCTTATTTCTAAATTTTAGTTTAGTTGTTTTTGTTCTATTTCAGGGTGACACATAGTTATGCCAAATACTCGGATCTCGGGTATTCCATTATTGCCATTCAATCTGGAGATTAATAGAGTGTTGAAAAGAATGATTAGATAGGATGATGTATTATTACATGACCCTGATATGTTGCTTCCAAATGATCCACCCATAGGTAATAATCCAGTTGCAGCTTCACGACCTCAACCAGTGAGGAACAATAAGGTGTTAGATGATGATGATGCAGACCTGGATGGTGTCGGTGTCACATGAGCGATTATTTTACCTCTTCTAGTATCAGGAAGCAAGTTTAATATTACCAGAACTATGATCCATCTCTTAACTATGAATGGTCTATTTAGAGGTGTAGTAGGTGAAGACCCCAACCTTCATTTAAAGAACTTCATTGCTATATGTAAGCCTTACAACCTACTGAGAGTGAGTCAGAATGCTATATGACTTAAGTTATTCCCTTTATTATTGTATGGATAGGCCACTATATGTTGGATGACCTGCCACCAGATTCTATATCTAATTGGGGTGAGTTTAAAGAGACTTTCCTAGAAAGGTTCTTTCCTTCTTCAAAGATGCTAGTGCTCCACGATGAAATCACCAACTTCAAGAAAGAAAATGATGAAGATATGTATGATGTGTGGTGGATATACAATAAGAAGATTAAGCAGTGTCCTACTCATTGATGTGTGGTGGATATACAACAAGAAGATTAAGCAGTGTCCTACTCATTGGTTGGGAGACCACTATCTGAAAGAGACATTTTATAGAGCCTTATATGCACCTTCAAAGTTAGCAGCATATGGTATCAATGGGGGATCTTACAAGTCTAAAACGAATGCCCAAGTGTAACAGGAACTTGATAAAGTGACTAAAAATAATTATGGGTGGAATACTAAAGAAACCGAGGTGTTTTGTTGTGCAAAATTGAAGTGATGTCGGTGAAGCAAAGCCGAAGAAAAGAAGAGAGAGATCAAGAAATGGCCCACCTAAAAACCCAAATAGATCTTATGTCAAAACAACTGTTAGGTGGAGGTTATGAGAAAGTAAATATTGTAGCTATATATTATAAAGGAAGGTATGAAGACATGAGACAAACTTTGAGGAGGAAGTACGTATTTTCAAAATCAGGGGGGTCCCATCAGGGAATCCAAGGTCAGAACATTAACAAAGAATACTTAAATAAAATGAGAGATTATCTTAATACCAAGAAGAATAATTGGAGAAATAAGGATAGCTATAAGCAGTGTATATTTACCTCCAGGAAATCGTGATAGAGAGGTTGGTACTTCGAGAATGGAGGATACTTTAGCTAATGTGCTTCAAAAGGTAGAATCATCTGATGAAAGTTTAAAGGCAATGAATATGAAGATATATAACATTGATCAGATGTTTGACTCACATTCAACTTCAATAAAGATATTAGAGTTTCAAATAGGACAAATATTCTCTTTTTTGAATCAACGAAAGGCAGAGACACTGCCCAGTGAAATAATGCATACTTTGAAGAAATATGGTCACTACATGGAGATTACCACAAGAAGAGGAAAGATATTATCAGAACCTCAACCAACAGTGGAGAAGAAAAATAAAGATGATAGTTCAACCACCATTACAGATATGGTTGATGTGAATAAGAATGAACTACACAATGGGAGAAAGTGTAGTAGTGAATTGAGTAAGGAGGAACCAGAGAAAGTGACCATGATGCTGAGATCCCCACCACTGTTCCCTCAAAGACTAAAGAAGAAACTGAGGATGGTCGCTTTAAAAAATTCACATCTATATTGAAATAACCGTTTGTGAATATTGTGCTGGTTAAGGCACTTGAACAAATTCTAGGATATGATAAGTTTATGAAAGACCTAATTACAAAGAAAAAAAATAGTAAGTTTTGAATTTGAGGACAATATTCATCATTGTGGTGCTATTTCATCTAGATACTTGGTACAAAAGACAGTAGATCTAGAGGCATTCATAATTCCATGCACTATTGGAGCATTTATGTTTGCTCGAGCCCTTTGTGACCTAGGTGAGTATCAAATTGATGCCATTAACAAGTTACAAACAGTTGGGCTTAAGAGCCCTGACACCAAAAACAATGCGACTCTTGATGAATGACAGATCATTTAAGAGGTCATTTGGAATCCTGTTTGATGTACTATTCAAAGTGAACAATCTCATATTTTCTTCTATTTTGTTATACTAGACTATAATGTTGACTTTGAAGTGCCTGTCATTTTGGCTAGGCCCTTTTTTGGCAATTGAAAGAGCTTTAGTAGATATAAAAGAGGAGAGATGAAATTTTAGCTAAATAATGAGGAAGTTACTTTTAACATCTAGAAATCTATAAAGCAACCAAGGGATATGAGTGTAGTATCCGTGATTGAGGTTGAATGGGATGACGTAGGAGAGCCACTAATTGATGAAAAGTTGTTTGTTGAGACGTTAGATGCAGTAATGATGATTTTTGATGGTGAAGGAATGCATGAGTATGAGGAAACTATGAATGCGTTGATTGGAGTTGGGTTTTATTCATATGAGCTGAGAAAACTTGACTTAGACCAATAGAACAAGACAACGCCCACCAACAAAACCATTAGTTGAAGAGCCACTATTATTGGAGCTTAAAGCACTCCCAATCCAACTACAATATGCATTTTTTGGAGTTAATAACACTTTGCCAATCATCATTTCTACATATCTTATAGACCAATATGTTGTGACGTTAGTTCAGATTTTGTGAAAGTTCAGAAAATCCATAGGAAGGATATCACGAATATTATTTATTTCCCACCAAGAATTTCCTTGCATCACATTGAGCTTGAGATGAAAGTGTTCCTAACATGGAGCATCAAAAGATACTAAACAACAAATGCAAGAAGTAGTTAAGAAAGAAAATATTAAGTGGTTGGATGCTTGTGTTGTCTATCCAATTGGGAATAACGAATGGATGAGTCCTGTGAAATGTGTGCTAAAAAGGGAGACATGACTATGGTGCCTAATGAGAAAAATGAATTAATCCCACTGAGGCTAGTAAAAGGTTGTAGAATCTGCATGGACTATAGAAAGCTGAACACGTCTACTTTAAAAGACCACTTTTCAATGTCGTTCATGGATCAAATGCTTGATCACCTAGCAGGAAAAGGCTGGTATTGCTTCTTAGATGCTTATTATGGATAAAACCAAATTTCCTTAGCCCCAAAAGATCAGGAGAAAACCACTTTTACGTGCTCATATGGTACGTTTTCTTTTAAATGTATTCCCTTTGGATTGTGCAATGCTCCGACCACTTTCCAAATATGCATGATGTCTATATTTTGTGAAATTATAGAAGACTCTCTTGAAGTATTCATGGATGAATTTTCGGTAGTAGGTAACACATTCTATGATTTTCTAAATAATTTGAGTAATTCCTTGAAAAAATGAATTAATGTTAACCTGGTGCTTAACTGGGAGAAATGCCATTTTATGGTAAGAGAAGGTACTGTTCCGGATCACAAAATCTCCGAGAAGGGTATTGAAGTAGATAGATAGATGGTGAAAGTGATTGAGAAGATTCCACCTTCGATCTCTGTAAAGGGTGTGAGAAGTTTCTTGGGCCACATGTTTTTACTGAATGGTAATTCAGGACTTTTTGAAGATCGCTAGCCCTCTATTCAAAATTCTTAGCAAGAGGTAAAGTTTGTTTGATGAGGCTTGTATGAAAGCTTTCGAAGGATTAAAAAAATTAATGATTGCACCAATTATTATTGGCCCGAATTGGGCAGATCCATTCAAGTTGATGTGTGATGCTAGTGGTGTTGCGCTTGGTGCTGTGCCGGGTAGGAAAGGGAGAAAATTTTTCCACCCAATTTATTATGCCAGTTAAGCATTGAATGGGGCATAAAATAATTATACTATTCTGAGCAAGAGTTGTTTGCTGTAGTGTACGCCTTCGAGAAGTTCTGATCTTACCTCCTTTGCACACAACGTTGTGGTGCATACTAACCATGTAGTCTCATGGCTAAGAAAGACTGCAAAACCTACGATGATTCATTGGGTATTTCTTCTTCAAGAATTTGACTTTGAGGTGAAAGATTGAAAAGTTTGTCAGAATTAGGTAGATCTCTCAAGGTTAGAGGTAGATGAAAGAGAGAAAATTGATGCAGAAATCAAAGACTTATTCCCTGATGAAAGGGTAATGACTTTTAAGATAGATATGGCTCCATGGTACTGAGTATGAAAATTTATGGTCACAATATCATACCTGAAGGAATACACCCATATGCACGAAGGAAATTCCTTCATGATGCTAGTAAGTAATTTTTGATGAGCTGTTCCTATTTAGGCTTTATACTGACAATATGATATGAAGATGCGTGATAGAGGTTACTATGAGGAGTGTTCTTGAGGCATGTCATTCATCGCCAGTTGGAGGGCATTATGGTGGTGCTCGTATTGCGCAGAAGGTATTACAATATGGATACTTTTGGCCTACTTTTCACCATTATGCGTATGAGTTTGTTAAAGCTTGCAAAAGATGTCAAAGGAAAGGAGCCATCTCATGTAAAAACATGAACTTCCTATGACTCCAGTCATGGAATTGAAGCTTTTGATGTATAGAAAATTGACTTTATTGGCCACTTCATGAGTTCCTACGGGAAGAAATACATCCTTGTAGCCATCCATTATATTTCAAAGTGGGTCGAACATACAACTTTACCCAAGAAAGAATGGAAGAAGTAGTAGGTTTCCTTAAGAAGAACATATTTACCAGGTTTCAAATTCCTAGAACCATCATAATCGATGG
Organism: Withania somnifera; assembly: GCA_039654485.1. Taxonomy (NCBI): domain Eukaryota; kingdom Viridiplantae; phylum Streptophyta; class Magnoliopsida; order Solanales; family Solanaceae; genus Withania; species Withania somnifera. The sequence continues at coordinate 8,491 of JBDJHY010186945.1, forward strand.
GGGTTCCCACTTTTATAATAAATTTTTTCGGAGTGTGATAGCCAAATATAGGGTGAAACGACATAAGGTGGGAACACCTTATCATCTTCAAATGAGTGGTCAGGTTGGGGTCTCAAGTAGAGAGATCAAATCCATCCTAGCTAAAATCGTGAATTCTACACGGATAGATTGGTTCTGTAAGTTAGATGATGCTCTGTGGGCATATAGAATGACATTTAACATGCCAATTGGTATGTCACCTTTTCAGTTAATGTATGGAAAATCTTGCCATTTATCATTTGAATTAGAGAACAAGGCATTGTGGGCTCTAAGAAGATTTAATTTGAGTTTGAATGAAGCTTCCAACTTGCATCTTAAGAAAATAATTGAGTTGGAATTTCAAACTAATGCTTATGAGATAGCCTTCATTTACTAAGAAAAGATGAAGAGGTACCATGACCAAAAGATTAAGCACAGAACTTTAGCCTAGGAGATTTAGTCTTGTTGTATAACTTAAGACTGAGATTAGTCCCTGGAAAATTAAAATCAAAGTGGTATGGACAATTTATGGTAACAGAGGTCTTCCCCTCAGGAGCAGTAGAGCTGGAGAATAGAAGAAGGTAAGGTTTAAAGCAAATAGGTAGCGAATAAAGAGGTATTTAGGATCTGTTGAAGAGGTTCAAATTCTGGAAACTGTTTACCTTGACAAAATTTTGGTACTTAAGGTAGTCGCGTCGTGTTCAAAGTTAAATCAAGCTCTATTGGGGGGCAACCCAAATTATTGTGATTTTTTTACATTGTATTGTTCATACTTAGTTGAGGGTGAACAAACAAATGTGGTGAGTGCAGCCGCAAAGCATCGGGTTGATCCCGAGACACATGATGATACGACCTAGGCTAATTTTTAGGTACACCTATTTCTCACTTTTATTTCATTTTTTTATTTATTGAGGACAATGTAATGTTTTGTGTAGGGAAGGGCTAGTACTTATATTTTTCATCCGAGGGTTTTTGTTATGTTTCTTTTCCCTCAGACATGCTGATGAGTGGCCAAAACACCACTCATTACAAACAAATGCATAGCTAAATTTCATGTTATCATTATGTCTATTTCTGACATTAGTTTGGTGAGTATTTTAGGTGAATGCATATATTTTAGACTAATCAAAAGAACAAAAGCTAAAACGCTACATTACAAGAAATAAAGGCTAAAGAGCTGATATGAGATTACCATCGAAGACGGCGGACCACCGTCCCGAATGGAGGTCACTTAAGCTGACTGCCATAGCAGAAAGTTGAGGCTTATAAAAAGCATTTCTTCAGATACAACAAATATATAGAGACGTACATAGATACACACGAGAAGTAGTAAAGGAGAGATTTGGTCTTAGGCTTATTCAGACCTCAACAAAGGGCACAACACCACTACTACACTTTTTGGATGACACCATTGATGTATTTTTACCCAATTCTTCTCCCCTTGCTTTGTATTGAATATTCATAGTGTGTAGTTGTTATTTCTTGTTTGAATATTGAATATAGAGATATTTCCATATTTATTCAAGATTGTTTGGTTTTAGTTTTATCTATTGCTTTTATATAAATTATTTATTGTTGATTTGTATTTGGGTTGAACGATCTAAATCATTGTGAGTTTTTTATATACCGAAGGAAGTAGCTAAACCTAGGTAATGTCCATTTATCCTTGATTGACTTGAGAAAGATTGATAGGATTGGAAACTTTGATTTAACATTAAATGAGTATTATCTTCATTAATGGATTTGAAATAGAGATAGTAAAAATCCTATTATTGCCAAATTGAGTTTTTGTGCATACTCTTTAGCTTGATTCGAGAGAACAATAGAAGGAAGGTTTGCTAGCATTCGAGAGAAGCTAGTGACACACTCTAATTTTCATTTGAGAGGAGATAATTGGAACTCAAGGGATAATCTTTAAACCCACGTATAATCAATTTAATATTTAGTTATTATAATGGATCATTGATAGAATTAATCACCCTAGTGTGTTTGCTCTTGACTGTGTTTGTGAAACCTCTTAGTCAAATCTTTGTTTATATTTTAGTTGTAGATTAGTGAATTCTTTCTTATACTTTCAAAACCCCCATCTCGTGATTAGACCATTCAATTCCAAATAGTTGTGCTTTATCCTTCCGTTCAAACTCGAATGCCTTTACATTGTTCCCTATGGATTCGACCCTGACTCATAAGTTGGGTAAATATATTTAGACAACGACCGCGTACACTTTTAGATTGGTTTCGGAGGTGTAATTGAGTGTTATCACCCACTCTATGAGTCCTTGAGTATAACAGTCTTCCAACTTCTTACCAACCCCAACAATTAACATAGTCACAACACTTCTAAGTTCTACCACCGAATATCATTATTCCCATAAACCCACTCAAGCTACACCTTCTGAAAACTTACGAAACAACCACTATATTGCCATTCCTCGTGGGACTCCAACTCTCCACAATATCTTAATAACAATACCAAGTACCACCGAACCATTTCTCACGAAATAAGCAACGCCATACTCAAACTGTTGGGGGGAAGGTATCCTGATGTAACAACATACTAGGCCAAGACAATAAGATCCTCTTAGAAGCCACGAAACCCTAGCTACTGGGCCCTATTATAGTAGGCAGCAACTTCCACCATTGCAACCACTCAACCCAGTCTCAACATATAATAACAGACTACTAAACCATGTTATAGCTACATTACACACATGACAGGGGTAGAATTCACAATAAGTGATCTTGCACGATACTCCACATAAACTCCTTGTCGTATCAAATCTCATAAATTAAATCTATGAACTTACCAACCAATTGTGACTCCGACAATACCCAAAAGTTGGAAAACAATTCCACAATCAATTATACAGAAATAGTTTCCAACACAATCTTATGAAACTCAACTACCTCCTACCCTTCTAGACTACACTGCACACACTTGCAGCCGACACTAACAATCAACCCATAACCTTTTCCACTCAATCTCAAACACACCACAGGTTCTAACACCATGCACGAACCATCTCTTGAAACACCATATGCACATCTTGCAACACAATTTCACTTAAACCGAAGAGTCATCTCGCTAATCCTGACATTTAAGAAACTACGATGATATCCCTACTCAAAGAAAACACATTCGTCACCAATCACCTAAGACCAACTTTTATGAACACCGAGCTGAACACCTTGCACACTTTCACCCAGAACACAACACCAAAAACTTTCTTTTTACCCACACTTGGATAACCCATAAATCAAGCAAGCATAGTCTATACTAACAGGAGTATCAAACATTCCACATCAAAACATAACAATCTCTGGTGCACTTATATCCGCACCTGATTCCATTACCTTAGTGAATCTAACACAACTGACCATCACTTAAGTATCACCATAACACCAAATCTATCACGAACCTTCAAAAATCGATGTAC
>JBDJHY010186964.1:0-11945 GCA_039654485.1 Withania somnifera
ACACCCTACTACATAATTCATCTCAACATAATAACTCCTTAGGCATCATTTCATATCGGCTAACTGCATATATTTATACGCTGCAAATTTTTCGAGTGAAACACTGAAAGACCTTTCACAAGGCTTGTATCCCCTAGACTACAACATTAACTTATTCACATTGATTAAATTATCAACTTGCACTCACAACAAAAAAAGTCTGACACACAATGAGATTTATTTACATTGGAACTGGGAAAGTGTCCTCTCATACTTAGAAAGAAATCAAATTGTGTACACAATAGCTACAGAATTGCCCTTATCAATTACAACTTAGTGTTCAATAAGATGACTTGAATCACATCAGGACACTGTTAGCTTATAACGTCGGTTTTGGGTGCTGGTAGGGAATGATTTGGGAACTTAGTGACCAACTCAGTTTGTTCCATTACCCTATTTTTCCTCCTCCATCATTTTCCTTTTACAATCTTCTTTTCCTTAATACTTGGCCTCGAGTCCTTTTATTGTATAGCCTGAACTCCTCCCTTTTTCTCAATTTTTCTTTTCTTATCATTAGTTTTCTTTTGATTACTTTTCTTTTGTAAGAGATAGCTTCATGGTAGCCACCCCCAACCTAAAGTCAAACTTACTTTTATTTTGTAAGAGATAGCTTCGTGGTAGTTGCCCTCAACCTAAAGTCAAACTTAGGTTGAAGACACATTACTCACTACCGAATTAGGGCCAAGATAGACTAATTACCATGCATTATTTCATGGTTTTTTATACACATCCACCCTAGAGTTAGGTTACGATGTCTAAATCTAGGTTCATAATATACAGCAGGGAATTAGGGCCACAATAAGAACCTCTCATTTTCATTCTTTCCTTTTCGGGGGTAATTCAACAGTTGGTTTCAGTAAGATATGAAAGGATTCATTTTAGAAACTCATTAATTGATTGGTTACTCATTTAAGGCTTTAGTGACTTATAAAAGAAGGCCTAGGATCATTTTCATATCATCCTACTTTTTACTTACTTATAATTTTAACCGGCAAGTTCTAGATATTATATACACAAAAGATCATATATAATTTTAACCGGCAAGTTCTAGATATTATATACACAAAAGATCATATAAAATCACTCTCCCACACTTGCAAGTATATAGTTATTTCAATTCAAACTTGTTAAGAAAATGGATCAGGGAAATACAAAGACAACAAATAATAACACCCTTACTGTATAGCAGTTTAGAATAAAATACAATCAACACTTGATCGAACCCAATTAAATATCTTGATGTTGAAATTTTCTTATATACATGGGTATCAATGTCTAATGGAGTACATTAAAATAAATAAATGAAAATACATTTAAATAAATTAACAAAATACATTAAAACAAACCTAACATGCTATTTCTCCTAGATAACATGCCTGAGGGAAAAGATTCAGGCAAAAAAACCCTTAGACACAACAAAATACAAGGTACACCCCCTCCCATATAGAAATGGTGCATTTTCCCCAATGCACGATAGATAAAGTGAAATAAAATAGAAAGATAAAGTTTACCTTGATATTACCAAGAGTTGGGTTTCCTCCCAATAGCACTTAATTGAACATCACGGCATGACGAAGTTCGCATGCTTGCTCAAACTGCCTAAAGTAAAATCCTCTCCAAAAAGTGCACTGTCCTAATAGACTCATGGAGTTTCTTGAGGTGACTTCCTATTTACTTTAAACCTTCTACTCTTTTCATTTTTCCACTTCTACTACTCCTGATGGAAAAACTGTTGTGACCGGTACATGCCAAACCATTTGGACTTTAGCTTCCCTGGAATAGCCACAATCATGAATTAAACACTAGCACCAGATCTCTTGGGTGGAACTCTCACTTCTCAATCCTTTGATCATGATACTTATCCATTCGATCCTCTTATACTGATTCCCTTGCATAATCCTTGGTACAAAACTCATCCAATTCATTGATTTGGTCCAGCCGTAGCTTTGTGGCTGCATCCCAATTCAAATTTAACTTTTTCATGGCCCATGCTGCCTTTTGTTCAAGTTGTATGGGAAAATGATAAGACTTCCATTATACCAGTTGAAAAGGAGACATATCTATTGGTGTTTTCGAATACAGTTTTGTAAGCCCACAAGGCGTCATCCAACTTTTGAGACTAATCAGTTTTGGTGGCATTCGCTGTCATAGCAAGGATGGACTTGATTTCTCATTTGGACACCTCCACCTAACCACTAGTTTGAGTATGATACGGTGTTGCCACCTTGTGCTGCTTCACCCCATACTTATCTAACACTGCTCTGAAGGCCTTATTATAGATATATGAACCTCCATCATTGAAGATCACACCTGGGGTCCTAAATTTAGTGAAGATATTTTTTTCTAAGAAAATCCATGACCCTCTTTCCTTTGTGTTCAGGTAAGGAGAGAGTTTCAACCCACTTTGATTCCCCATACGTCAAAGAGCTCAGCTTCTAGGATGGGAGTCAATTTTTTTGAAATACATCCTTTCATTTGACATTGAAGACATGCCTTTATGAACTCATATATATCAGGATGCAATGCAGTCCAAAATAACCATACTTTAGGATTTTTTATGCAGTTCGGGCACTCTCATGATGCCTCCAACAAGTGATGAATGACATGCTTCAAGAATATCTTTGATTTTTACTTCCAGGATACACATTCATATCATACTATCTGCACATAGCATGAATAAAAAAGGCTCATCCCAAATGTAGAATTTGGCATCATGGAGAAATTTGTGTCTAACATGCCAGCTCAGACCCTTTAGTATAATGTTACTGCCTACATAATTGCATAGTTTGTATACCATGGAGCCTTACATGTCTCAATATCCAAGACCCTTTCACCAGGGAAAGAATCTTTAATATTTGCATCCATCATTCTCGTCCATCTACTTCCAGTCTTGAAAGGTGATCAACCACTTGGTTTACACACCCCTTTCGATCTATCACTTCAAAGTCAAATTCCTATAGAAATAGTATCCAAGAGATTAACTGAGGTTTAGAATTTCATTTTACCATGAGATACCTCAAGGCTGCATGATCAGTATGCACGACCACTTTGGTTCCCAGAAGGTAAGATGTGAATTTCTCGAATGCATAAACCACAGCCAGCAACTCTTGCTCAGCAACAATATAGTTTTTTAGGCCTCATTCAAAACCTTGCTGGCATAATAGATAAGAAGAAAAATCTTCTCGCTTTTTTTCCCAAGTACAGCTCCCACTACCACACCACTAGCATCATACATCAACTCGGAAGGCTCTGCCCAATTTGGTCCAACCATGACTAGTGCAGTATTTAGTCATCATTTTGTCCCTTAAAAGGCTTATAAACATGATTCATCAACCATAAACTTTACCTCTTTCTCAAGGAGTTTGAATAGAGGGCATGCAATTTTTGAATTTTTTTATAAACCAGTAGTAAAAACCTGTGTGACCCAGGAAGCTTCTCACCCCCTGAAAAAGATTGGGGGTGCTAGATGTTCAATAACCTCTAATTTTGATTTATCCACCTCAATACCTATTATTGAAACCTTGTTCCCTAAGACAATACCCTCTCTGACCATAAAATAGCACTTCTCCTAATTAACGACGAGGTTCACTTCAATGCATCTTTGCAGGGAATTTCCTAAATTAATTAGGTAATTATCAAAAGAGTCACCTACTATAGATAATTCATCCATGAATACCTTTAGAGAAACCTCTACCATGTTTGAAAAAACAGACATCATACACCTTTGGAAAGTAGCGGGGGCATTGAACATTCCAAAGGGCATATGTTTAAAGACGAATATGGCATAGGGACATGTGAACAATGTATTTTCCTAATCTTCAGGTGCTATATCTAGTTATATATGGAATACCCATCTAAGAAACAATACCAGCCCCGACAAGCCAGGTAATCCAGCATCTAATCCATAAATGGTATAGAAAAGTAGTCTTTTAGAGTAGCAGCATTCAGCTTTCGATAATCCATACAGATCCTCCACCCAGTTACCGTTCTCTATGTCTTAGCTCATTTCTTTAATTTACCACCATTGTCATGCCTCCTTTCTTTGGTACACACTGAACTGGACTCAACCATTTGTTTTTTTTTAATTGGATAAAAAAACCCTGAGACCAACTATCTAATAATCTCCTTTTTTACAACCTCTTAAATAGGTGGGTTAGGTCTCCTTCGGTGCTCTCAACTGGGTCCATTATCCAGCTCTAACTTTATATGGTGCAGGAAAATTCCTAGTGGAATACTGATGAGATTAGTAATTATCTAACCAATCGACTTCCTGAAAGGTGTTGTTAGTTTCCAGAAAGGCATACCTTAAATGTCTTGGGAGTGCTTTAAGCTCCAAAGATGGAGGTTATTCAGTTGATGGTTTTTTTGGCAGTGTTGTCCTATTTTGTAGGTATAATTCAAGCTTTATTGGCTCATATGAGAATGATCCTACCCTATTTAAGACATTCACATTTTCCTCATAACCCTTCATTCCGTCACCCTTGTAGTTCATCACAACTACTGCCAATGGATCAATACGCAATTTCTCATCAACCTGGAGTTCTTTGCCTTCATCCCATTTAGCCTTAATAATGGAAACCATATTCATATCATGTGGCTGCTTCATGGATTTTCATATGTTAAATGTTACCTCTTTAATTTTTAATCAAAATTTCATCTCGCCACTCTTAACATCCACTAAAGCTCTTCCTGTTCTTAAAAATGGTCTACCTAGTATGATGGGAACCTCGAAGTTAATATCATAATCAAGGATAAAAAATTAGGCCAAAAATATGAGATTGTTAACCTTAACCAAAACATCAAACAAAACTCTAGTTGATCTTTTGATTGACCAGTCTGCCATTAATAGCCACCTAGTTATTAGTTTAGGATCTCCCAAGCCTAGCTTCCTGTACATTTCCAATGGAATCAAATTAATACTGGCTCATAAGTCACACAGTGGTCAAGAAAAATAGAAGGTTTCAAATGTATAAGGAATAGTGAATTCTCCTGGGTTTTCCTTCTTTTGTACCAAACACCAGGATGATATAGCCCCACAATGATGAATGTTATTGTCTGGACCAAAACTAATGGATCTTTTCTTAGTTACCAACTCCATAAATTTAGCATATATTTGGCATCTTCTCAAGTGCTTTAACCAACGGGACATTTACCGACAGTTGTTTCAACATGGTCATAAACATCTAGAAGCATCTATCCTCAACTTTCTTTTTCATTCTTTTGAGGGAATGGAGGTGCAGGTTGAGGCATTTTAGTTACCTTTTCTGGCTTTGTATTCCCTATGTCAAACACAGGGATCTTTACCATCTTGGATCCATTTACTTTCACTTCACAAATCTGCTTTTGTGGTTGACTATTCGATTGTCCTGGTCAGTTCTCTAGATGGTTTTGGATCAACTAACACCTTGCCACTACATTTGGTGTATGCATATAATAGTTGTGTCCCTTAGAACTAGATGCCTGATTACTTCCATTCTGATGGTTCAAGGAGGTGGACATTTGTCCCATCTGAAACTCTAGTTGCTTTATCAATATTGAATGTGATTCAACAACTTGATCAATATTTGAAATCTTCCTATTTATTGCTTTAAAGATTTCACTGGAAGATTCTACTTTCTGAAGTACCGTGGCCAACATTTCTTTAACCCTTGATTTACCTGTTGCTTCCTCTTGCTACCTTGACTTTCAGTAACCTCCACTCTTCTTCTGCTCATATGTGTCTTTATTCTTCCAACTATGCACTTTGTTATGATAATTATCGCGCCCTTGGAAATGTTTTTTGTTCTAGTTCCAACCTTGGGCTTCTTGATTGAACCACCCCCACCCAATTCTATAGGTATCTAGTCTCTTATTTAAAGTCTAACTTAATACTCTCATACTTACCTTCTTCATGATATGCAACATCTGTCACTAGCTGGCACCTAGTAATTATTTAGATATCAAATCAATTTGTATCTTTAGATGCACCATATCCTGGTCTTTCTCATCCTCTCTTTGGCATTGTTATTCCGACATAATATTATTCTTGGCCCCAATAAATATTTCACACTTTCTAGTGTGCCATCCTCTCATATTTTTCATTACTATGTCCAACTCTTAGGACACCATTTCATAAGTGTGTGACATATAGTACCCTCCATTGATTCTGTCCACAACCAATTTCGAAGGGTATTCAACTCAAGATAAAATGTCTCCTTCAAGTATTTATCTTCCAAACCATGTATATGAATTGCTTGATCTTTTTTTTTAAAACATAGCCACACTTCATGAACTGCTCTATCAGGCTTCTTCTTAAAGTTTGTTATTTCATCCCTCAGTACCAGCATTTTGGAAGGGCGAAAGAACTTTTCTAAGAAAGCCTCTTTCAACTCCCCCTAATTTTCTATGAAGTTGGATGGTAGATCTTCGAGCCACATAGTGACCTCTCAACTTAGTAATTATGGGAAAAGCCTCAACCTGATAGCGTTCTAAATCACTCCAGGAAAGTTACACGACTTTAAAATGGCTGTGAAATTCTCCAGGTGCAAGTTTGGGTCCTCACAAGCAACTCCTCTGAACAGACCATTCATAGTCAACAGTTGAATCATTTTGTTGGTGATGTTGAATTTTCTGCCTGGACTAACAAAAGTAGAATGATTACTCCATTAGCCCTAGCCCTGTCAAGGTCTGTATCATCTTCATCCATAAAAACCTATTGATGCCTCACAGGCTGAGGTCTATAGGGTGCATCTGGATAATTTGATCATTGTGCATCTGTCGGGTGTTTTTCAGCATTAAGTAGAGCAGTGTTCTCTGACCTATTCATTCTTACAAAAGTTCTTGATATCTCAAGATCAAAAGGAAATAAATGTACTCCTAGACTCTAAGTATTTAAAATGAACTACATGTGCCTTGCAGCAGACAAAACCAACACAAAATGTGAATAGTAGAAATAAACCTAACTAACAGCCACTATACTTAGACTTCACCGATAGCCTTATTCCCTGACAATGGCGCAAAAATTTGATAACACTCAAACTATACTTCCCACCAAAGCATAAGTGATCGTTGTTTAAATATATAACCTATTTAGGTTGGGGTCCATCCAGAAAGGAATATGGTATCATCTGTACTCCTAGTAGCAGTAGCGAATAGTTAGTTTTTCTTTCTAACGATGAACGGAAAGTAAAAAGTGGGATTATATGTTTAACAATGTTCGTTGTTGATACTTGTGATTATAGAATGAGTCAAGTGTATCATTAACCTAGGTTCATTGTCACCAGGGTTAAATAAATCTTTGGATTATAATCTTATATGGCTGTGTAATCTTTCCTAAGGGTAGAGTTATGTACAAGTATAACGCTATTACCTAAGTATTTCTGAACTTTTAGTCCTAAGTAAATCTCTTTTACACTAGGTTAGGGTTGTGAAGGAGTGTTTTGTGCTTATCGTGGTAACCAATACAATTACTCTTGCTACACCAACAACCATTAGATGATGGTTAACGCCCAAATCTCTTAGCATAATCTTAGCTACTAGTTTTAACCACAAGGTTAGTGCTAGTTAGACCTTGGCGTGTTCTAGTGTTTGAAACCACTAAAAGTTTTTATTACATATAAATTATTTTCATACTTTGGAATAGATGAAAAAAACCATATGTAAATTACAATCCTAATGCAGTTTAACCCATGGTTCCCACAACCCTAGGGCTGGGGTTGAGCCCATCATTAATATCAACATATAATAATAAAACTATAAATTAGTGAATAGCAATGCCATAGAATTAAACTTCTAATTAATTATAGAATGATGATAAAGGAATTTAACACTTATGTTCTTGAAAGAATATGGGTATCATAACCTAAAATCACTAGTCTTAAGTTTCTCTAAATATCCTTCTGTAAAAAAGGTCTCCTTAAAAATATATTAATTCTTCTATTTACATAGTATGGGAGTAAGTACAATATCATAAACTTGGACTAGGCCTGTGTTCAGTTTAGGAAAAACTTTAAATGAAACGTCTGGTGACAGACGGACCGTCTAGTCTTCCATCTGTCACTTTTTTCATACAGTGAACTTTGCATAAGGCGACAGCTTTGGGTGAACCATCGCTAAGCAAACGGAACATCTGTTTGAGCCACAATCATTTGTTTCTAAATGGTTTGTTTGGTCCATCGTCTATCTAGGTCCTTTTAATCGGTGTCATTCCATTTGGGTGGGTGGTTTACATGAGTCGGCTGGTGATAGGTGAAACATCTCTTAATCATGTAAAACCTTCCCATTTTGTTGTATAATTGCTCCAAACTTCCTCATATTGACTTAACCTTGCAAATACTCAGTAAATGTATAAAAACACACTGTTGTTACTCAAGAACATGCTCTATTTTTCAGGTTTTAAGTATAATATGTGACGTAAAATACCATCATATAAGCATCTTTATAGGTTTTATGTCCTCCTCCAGCTTAGTATTTCAGGGATCTAAATCTTCGCAAGGGGTTGTTAGACAGGTTCTGGCGAGGTTCTAGGCAAAGTAGGCCATCAGGGTCATGTTTTTACTGTGGCATTATGGGTCACTTTTCTAGAGATTACATTAATGGTGGTCCATCAAGGTTGTATTCCAGTGTGGTGTTGTGCACCATATTTCTAGCGATTGCTTAGAGTGGCACTATTCAGGTTGCTCCCCAGGCTTTACCACCTATGAGGGAAGTACCTCCGCCAGCTATAGGTGGGGAATAGGGCAATTATCGTGGTAGTGGACAGCGTGTAGGGGTGGTTCGTGGTCATGGTCATCATGGTTGTGATCTCTATTTGTATGTAGTTCTTGCTAGACCTGAGGCTATGGCCTCAGATGTTGTTATTAGAGGTACTATTTCTGTGTTTTCTATACCTACATCATCCTTATTTTATCCTGGATCTTCTTACTTTTATGTGTCTTTCTATTTTACGCCCTGTTTGGGGTTGACCAGTGATGTATTAGTTGTATCTATACGTGTTACTAACCCTATAAAGGGTTCTTAGTAGTGGATCTGGTGATCCGATTATGTATGATTTTAGTTAGTGGACTAAACAATTGGGCTGACTTGATGATTTTAGACATGGTTGATTTTGATGTCATTCTGGGCATGGATTGCTTGTCCTCTCACCGTGTGGTTTTGGATTGCTATGCCAAGATTGTTATCTTAGTTTTGCATGGTTCATCTCTAATTGTGTGATAGGGTTCTAGTAGACATGCACCGACAGTGTTTATTTCTTGCCTTCAGGATAGGAGGTTAATAAGGAGAGGGTGCCTGGCCTATTTAGCTTATGCCCGTGATATTCAGGCCGACATACCTACTCCTAAGTCTGTCCCTATTGTTGTTAATTTATTGATGTATTTTTGAAAGACCTACCAGGCCTGCCACTAGAGAGAGATATTGACTTTACTATTAATTTAGAATCGAGCACTAAGCCCATTTTTATTTCTCCTCTTGGCTCCTGTAGAGTTGAGAAAGTTGAAGGTTCAGCTCTAAGACTTGTTAGATAAGGGTTTTGTTATCTCTAGTATGTCACCTTAGGGTGGCGCCAATTGTTTTTCGAAAGAAGAAAGATGGTACTATGAGAATGTGTAATGACTATCGGCAATTGAACAAAGTAATAATGAAGAATAGATATCCTCTGCCGAGAATTGATGATTTACTTGATCAACTTCAGGGAGCTGTAGTGTTCTCTAAGATTGACTTGAGATTCGGTTACCATCAGTTGTGGATTCGGACAGAGGATATTCCTAAGACAACATTCAGGACTCGATATAGACATTATAAATTTCTAGTCATGTCCTTTTGTCTGACTAATGATCCAGCAACATTCATGGATTTGATGCATAGGGTGCTTAAGCCCTATTTGGATTCTTTTGTGATCATTTTCATTGATGAAATCTTGGTGTATTCGTGGGGTAAATACAATCATGAACAACATTTGAGGTTGATTCCTTAGATACTGAGAGAACACTGGCTTTATGCCAAGTTCTCAAAGTGTAAATTTTGGTTGGAATCTATTGCATTTTTGGGACATGTAGTGTCCAAGGCTAGGATTTAAGTTGATCCAACAAAGATTCATGTGGTTTATGATTGACCGAGGCTGACATCTGTATCTAAGATTCAGATTTTTGTTCTTTTAGCTGGGTACTATCGGTATTTTGTTGAGGGGTTCTCATCGATTTCGTAACCCTTGACTAATTTAACCAGGAAGGATGTTTTCTTTCAGTGGTCTGATTATTGTGAGTTAATCTTTTTGATGCTCAAATATTTTTTGAATTCACTCTCATTTTGACTAGTGGAGGGTTAGGGATTCTCCATGTATAGTGATGTTTTTGGTGTCGATTTGGTTCATGTTCTGATGCAAATGGATCTAGTGATTGTCTATTCTTCGAGGTAGCTAAAGATCCATGAGCGTACCTACCCCACTCATGACTTGGAGTTGGTGGTGGTAATATTTTCACTTAAGATTAGGAGGAATTATTTGTATAAAGTTCAGTGCAAGATCGATACTGACCATCATAGTCTTCAGTACATTATAAGCCAGAAGGATTTGAAGTCCAGGCAGCGAAGGTGGGTTGAGTTGCTGAAAGACTATGATATTTCCATTCTCTATCATTCGTGCAAGGAAAATGCTATGGAAAATACCTTGAGTATGATGCGGATCGATATACGAGGCACACGAAAATGAGGGAGAAAGAAACAAAGAGAAAAGATATGCATAACTATACAATAAACTTACCGGTTTATAAAAAACAAAGGGACTGGTTACCCTCACATTTCAATTTAACTTGTGAATCACTATAAACCGTAAACACGTAATCAACAGAAATCGAATTTGAATCCATAATAATTTAACTTGTGAATCACTATAAACCCTAAACACGTAATCAACGAAAATCAAATTTGAATCCACAAATGGAAAATCCTTCGATTCAATATTTAAAGAAGTTACATTTGCAACTAAGGGAATCCACCCTCAATTATGCTCTAAATTATACTAGATGACGTCAAACTATGCTAAGCTATGAACTAATCTCTCAAGCAGTTTAAGTCCTTCATCATCAAAGATTGCATTAAGTAATGCAAAACCACCAATTTATAGTAGTCTAATTATTTACTAAATACAATTGATCCCAAAAGTAACTCAATCTGACAAAATAACCCTTCAAGTGTTAAAACTACCACATTGACCCCTTAAGTTTGGGTCACATCATCCAAACCCTTGAAGTCTTCCATCATGCCCAAGTTATCTTCCAAACTTAAGACTGCCTTCCTTTGTACCTGAATATGTATCTTTGGGTCCCACTTGGTGTCTTCATATTGTCCACAGCTTGGATCCCCTTGGTATCATGATTGGTGCTTTTTATGCTCATATGATCCTCCCCTTTTTGTGCTTATCGTAATGGAACCAACAACTTTTAGTGTTTCATCACGATAAGAATCACGATGTGATACTTATCATAATGAAACACTTCTTAGGAAAAATTCAATCACGATAAGCATCACGACATAATGCTTATCGTGATGGAATTCCATCATTCCAGTGATCGATCACGGTTGGCATCACATCGTGATGCTTATTATGATCGATCATTCAACTTACAGTTTATGTGAAAATTAATCCCCATTGTGTATCTTGATGCCGGTATGTTGTGTGTTCCACTTAGAAAAAGTACTAAAAACACAACCAAAAACAACATAAAAAACAAAAGTGATATAAAAAATAGAAAATAATAAACTAAAATACAAAACATATGCTACTAGTTGGGTTGCCTCCCAACAAGAGCCTTTTTTAACGTCGCGGCACGACCCTTTAACTTTTTCCTCCACCTCGAACTTATAAATTTTACCCCTAACTTCTTTTCCATTTTTCTTTCATGCTCAAGGGGCTTAGGTAGAAAGAGAAAGGG
>JBDJHY010186974.1:0-11945 GCA_039654485.1 Withania somnifera
TACACTGATACCGAGTTTTGGGTATTTATTTTTTACTCTTTATACTTCTTTTTCATTCATTCATATACTATTTATTAAACTTGTACTTTCCATATTTAATATAGTAGTCCTGTGCTTTGGCTTTGGACTACAAGGTTGGTTCTCCTACTTGTGGTATAGTAGGTGCCATCACGATCAGAGAAATCGGGTAATGAAAAGTAATAAGGAAATGCCTTTTGCTTATGTTAAACGAATGAGAAAGGCCATGATGCATTGTTATTAAGGCCATGATTCATTGTTATTAAGATGAGACAAGTAATACAGTTGTGATGGTATTGTTTCTACTTACCCAGTTTATTCCTTTAGAACCCCATTTTATGATTCCATTTCTCAGTTTCATCATATGTACCCTTCCTATCGTGGTGGACTTATGTATTAGGTACTAATTAGGGTTTAAGGACTCCTTAGATATGTTAATGGAATGGCGAATAGGGATTCCCCATAGTTTTGTCTTAATTTGAGAAGGGGGCCTAAACCTGAATAGACTAGTGATGATTCGTTTTACCATAGTTACCTATTTTTAATCCTTCCCACAAGTTCATTTTCTTGCAACACCGAATGTATCCTTCCTGCTACAGGTGGACTTGTATGTTGGTGAATGAGTGGAATGCTAAAGGATGGCATGTGCTATTTATGTATGTTGTTTATGCACTAGCTTATGAGATGATTATGTACTAGTTTTGCATGATGTTTGTACATTGGATTATGAGATGATTATGTATTGGTTTTGCATGATGTTTATACATTGGACTATGTAGTGGTTGTGAGTTACGACATTAATAGTGGTCTAGTCATTTCAGAATTTATCCTACAAGTCCTTTTCTCGATAGCATTAGATGTACCTTTCCTATCGTTAGTGGAATTGTTTGTTAGATATTACATTGATGTTATTATTAATTAGAGTTTATTTTTACTTAAGCATATTCACTTTACAATCCTGTCCGAAAGTCCATTATTACGTCATACGTGCCCTTCCAACTGAAAGTGGACTTATGTATTTAGGATTAATATGAGTGATGATTGACTCCCTTTGTGAGGCCATTATACAACTAGTAGGATATTGCCATGAGCTGTAAGTGGATTCCAATAAGGAGGGATATATTTGAGGTAGTTTGAGGATAAGATGTATATGCTTTTGCATTATTTAAAATTTAGATATCTTATCGATGTTGTTATTTATTTGATGAGATGCCTGATGAGGTAATATTGATACTTTATTGTGATGATAGTTTATGGGACCTTGTGTTGATATTTTATTGGATGATTCTGGATCAGTATTGTTGGTTTTTTTTTTTGAGTAGTTATCATTAATGTGTTATCCCCTACACTCTGTATTTATTATTACAAACTGCTGGATTATGACTACTTTGTAGCTTGGTGTCAGAAGAATTGTAGTCAGGTTATCAGGGTAGTGGTGTTCATCACCGCTTTATTTTAGATCCATCCAGGGATACTTACTGAGTACCTGTTATTATGTTTTGGTACTATACCTGTTATTATGTTTTGGTACTAACTTCCTCGCTTTCTAAACTTGTGTAGGTTTTGAGCCACTGTAGTTTGATTTGTTCTTCCTCAGACCATTGTATGATGATGAATTTTGAGTGATCCAGAGGTAGTTGCTTTTAGCCCAATATGCACTATGGAACTTTCCATATCCATGTCTTTATTTATATTTTATTGGGAATTTGAGACATTTAAGACTATTTTGTTGTATCTGACTTGTATTTATTATTAATGGCTTGTACATGTGACTCCAATTTTTGGATAATTTATTAGGAAGGATTCCTATTTTTTATCTTTTTTTCTTCTCGGTGACTCATTATTTTCCATGTTAACTCTTAATATTTGTTGTTAAGATTACTTGTCCATGTAGGTTAGTACAATTGCCATCACAATTAGATTTTAGGCCGTGACACTATTGATATTAGTCAACATTCGTGGGAGACACACTCAATTTAATTATAATAGTTTCATTAGGTTTGAAACATAGATTTTAGAATAGGTGGACCCTTGGTCTAAGTCTCAGAGCTTTCTAAGCTATTTTTATGCAATTAGACGGGACAATAGGATAGTTGGAATTTAAAGTTTGACTTTTCTCAACTTTTGATGATTGTAGCATCATATTAGAAATACAATGGTTCCATTATCTTTGAAATTTTGAGTTTAAGTTAGGTGGGCCTTTAGTTTGGTTCTCTGGTTAGCTTGGCTCATTTTGGGTGCCTGGTTGGAATTCTAATTTTTTGGTAAGTTTGACCTTGGTAAATATTTTAGTGAAACAATCTCATATGGTCAATTTGTTAATTTATTTGAGTTTGAAATGTTATTTCAAAACTAGTATTATATATGGTTTTTGCTCCTCGGGGTTTGAACGCATTTTGAGGCCCTATTGGGGTTTGTGCTCATTGTTGGTTTTAATTGGTGCACTGCACCTTGTGCTGCCTCCTAACCTATAGTGCGGTCGCATTAAGGGAGTGCTTATGGAACTAGGATCTAATTAGTAGTGCAACATGATTGTACTCCAAGAGCGCTCATAGTGCTAAGGAAAAGATAGGTGTTTGGCATAATCCCTCCCTCCTAGCATTGATAGTGCTAGCCTGCACCTCAACTTCGTAAAGTTGCTTCCTAAAAAATTAAGGTTATTTTTACTCTATCAGCTCATTATTCTTTATCCATGGACCTCTCTTTCTATTAAGGAATTTCTCCTAGATAATTAGTAAAAATTCACTCCTAATTTCTTGAATTCTTTTGTGAGTTTTTTTCTCCCCTCTTGGTTTTTGGTTGATCCTTCAAGATTGGGTTCCTGTGAGGGTGATGGCTTGAGCATTAGCAGTTGGAGATTTAATAGTAATCATTATTCTTCCATTTGTATTCATGAGTTTTCTTGTCTCTAAATTCTTGCAATTTTGCAAACTTTTTCGACTTTTTTATTTTATTTATGGGCTAGTTTGATCCCCAATTTCTTTGTCAACTGTGCTTATATTTTGGGCATGTGTTTCTAGCCTTCCTTGGGACCCCCATAGTGCATTTTGTTTTTGATTTTGTTTAGGGGGCACGTTTTGACATCAAATTTAGAGTTAGCTCTGCTTTTTGCATGATCTATATAGTTTTTCTCACCTTGATGCGTATATTATTATATTGATAGTGAAACCCTCATTTTCAGTTTTCTATAATAGTTTAAGTTATTACACAACTTTTTGGAGGCTTCTTGGGGCTCGAAGTAGGATTGTGATAATTAGCTAGTCCTTGGGCTATGTTTCTAGGTTGGTACCATTTTTCCCTATTTGCTTTTTTATTTCTACTCCACCTTCTCTTTTCTTTGTTTATTCGATATTGGTATGTCTTAGATGTGGATACTTAGAAAACCTAGACTTAATTTCTTGGCCTTAGAATAGATTGGTTTAATAGAGTTGCCCTTGGGAACTTGGCTAGACTGTGATTATAGATGTTCTCAATGCTTTCTGAGCCTTTGAAGGGCTATTGGATTAGTTGTAAACCATCTGGTTGGGATTTCATGATGAATGAGCATAAATGACATCGATTGCACTATTTTCAGGTACAACATAGCCTGAGGCCCATTTTTACTAATTTTTGGAATTTTCATGGTTGTAGGGGCCTATTTTGCCGATGATCTTATCTAAAAAGGAATAAATTGGATATTTAAAAGATATTCAAAAATTCTAGCTAAAATGGGCTTCTAACTTATTTAGACCTGGTCTGGGACCGGGAACCTCTTATAACTAGTTTTATTGGTTTTATTCTCGACTAGAGTATGGATATCATGAACTAATATTCATTGATTTTAGCCCTAAAATGAGTTCGAGATCATCATACTTGAGACGTCAATTTTTATATGAAGACTATGACATCCATGTCCCTGTAATTCAAGGCTGTAGACACTAGATAAGGGGTATACAACGAAAGAAAGGTATACGATCTAGGACTCCAATGGGTCCTACCATCATGAGCCTTAGGTTCCAAAGAGGGAGCATTCAGTATAACTTGGAATATCATTTATATAGAATTCTGTATTTTTTTCCACCCTTGTTTGTTAGTTGTACCCTCCATTCTTGTGGAGGCTGGTTGGGTTAATTTTTACTTGGTTCTACCTTCAATACATATGGGGGCTCGATGAAGGTGTAGGTAGATTATATGATTCTTATGAACCATTCATAAATATCTTGTAGTTTAATTTGATTACACTTACCTTGTGGTTTCTATTAGATAATCATCTATATGTAGTATTTTCCTTTCCCATTCCTATTATTGAGGTTACCGGTACACCCTACCGTCCTTAATCTTGTTTTATTTCTCCAAATATTATTGCAAGGACTAAGGTATATTCCTTGGTATATGAGATTCTTTATCATTCTTGTAACTAGAACTACTTGCTTGTACTTTTTTTGCTTCTTATTGTATCTTTATCTAGCTTTACCTATCCATGCCTCCTACTGTTCTCTTTATGACTTTTCTAGCCTTTACTTGTTTATTGTTTCTTTTATATATTAATGAGTCCGATGGACTTATGATGCCTATTAGGACAGTTAGAGACGTGGGTCAAGTTATTGGCGACCAAAGTTTATCGACTTCTCATCTTTTGGATTCTGTCACTATTGTATATTCCTAAATAACTTGTGTATATTACCTTTTGTACTCTGTTATTACAGTGGATCTTATACTATTGATACCAGGCCATGGGATTTAGGCATTTTGTTGTATCTATGTATACTCTTCTCTCATTCAGCTTTCTCTTGTTTTCTTATGCATTATACTCGTATTTATCTTCTATTCTTTCTTTATTCTTGGTTGTGACCCGTTACTTGTTGTTCGGGGCTATAGGTTGGCTTACGTACAAACGGTTATCATAGGTTCCGTCTTGACCTAAGAAATCATATTGTGACAATTGTATACTAATTAATTGAGAAAATAAAAATTATATGAAATGAAAGAGCGGTAGAAATTGGTGAAATACATATGGTACGTTTATATAAATAGACATTGAGTCGAATTGACGAACTTTTGACAGGAGGATTTTAAATTGTCTAATAAGGAGTTAATGAGTGATCTTTCTCAAGTATTAGAGACTACTATCTTCGAGATAGCTAAAATATCTATTTGCTCTATTTATATCCACTCAACACCTCTCTAATCATTGGTTATCTCTATCTCTTGAATACTTAGTTTTTATTTTTATTGGTGCAGTCAACCTGTAGATGTTGAACACTTGATTAGACTTGCACATGTGTTGCCATTTAGTTGTTTTCTTTGATTGATGAATTTCCAGCGTCTTGTTCATCGAGATTTTTTCCTAAATGAGGACCTTTGAGTATTTTACTATTTAATTTTTGAACTACAATATAAAGATATTTAAAGTTTGAACAAGAATCAGAAAATTAGCTCACTTAAAAGTTTAGTTGATGAGTTGTTATTAACCAATTTCTCAGGTCATGAATGCACCTACAATCACGACCCAAAATCCCAAACTGTGATGGCAGTTTCCTAAACCCTCTAAGACAAGTAACTCTATACAATTTTATAAGGGTAAGTGTGTAAAGTAATAAACTATTGAGAAATAAACAAGTTGTGAGGTCAACACCATCTATATATTCCATCAAAAATGGGTGTCACTGTGTACAAGCCTTTAGTAAAACAAGTACAAAGACGAAAGAAGTACATAGTCTCGCTGTCTCGGATCCTTAAACTATATCAAATACATATAGAAAACAAAGCTGGGGCATCTAACGGATGATGAACAACTAGCTCGGCTCTCGAATCTCAAAACCTCTGACCTAATCTAAGTGAAAACGATCACACTACTCCGGACTCTAAACCTACACAAGTGTAGAAGAAAGGGAATGAATATCAAATAAACAATGGGTACTTAGCATGTATTCCATGCTCTTTACTAAAACAAAACAATAAAGAACAACTAACTGCTCTGATCACCCCAACCACAATCCTCTAGACTACTAGTTGCACATCAGATCATAGCCAGCAGTCTATAATGGAAAGATAATGTCACGACCTAAATATTGAGTTGTAATGGTATCTATGTACCACCATAGACAAGCCAAAGCCCGTACTAGAGTAAGTAGAGATGGAACAGTATCAAGTACCAATATAAAGAGGAGAAGTAGAGAAGAAGAAGAAAAGAAAATAAAAATTCATAACAGAAAGTAAATTCCCCAGGAACCTGTATCGTGGTTGTCGAGCATCTATATACAGAATAATACAAAATAAATCTCTCAATGTGGAAAATCTACAAAACATTTATCAAGAATCCAACTAGGAAAACTCTGATAACACAGGGAAAATCGATCAGCAAAAACCCTAACTGCTCGCCATATCTCCTGGGAAACACCAAACTATCTCGCATGATCGCGTTCGCACAGTTAACTTGTGCAGTGATCTGCATCACAAAAAGATGTAGAAGTGTAGCATGAGTACCAAAAACAATAGATACCTATTAGGCATCATAGGCCGATCGGTCCAAAAATAAGCATAAGCAAGGTGAAGAGAGGTCATAAGAACAACAACACTCAATAAATAAACAAAAAATGGAGTAACTGCATTAATAACTAATTACTAAAGTGAAACACCATCTATCAGTGTATGAACACAGGCCTAAGTCACAAACAAACCATGAACAACGCGACACATACCTGGAGCTCCAAAGTAACTACTACTAAGGAAAATCAAAGGGGGAATATCAAGCAAGTAACGTAATTATCTACTTATAAATAATGAAAGAAAAGAAAGGAGATCACAGCAAGCTTAGCTGGCAACAAAACATATTAGCATATAAGTGACCGAACGGGAATCCTACCATAAGATGAAGAGTACAAAAAAGCGCAAAAAATGCAATGCAAAGGGGTGCTAAAAAAGTAAATAGTGCCTGTACGCACTTTCCCCGATTTATAATCTCAAAGTGGAGGGACCTATAGAAGTTTCCCCGGATACTTACCCCTCCTAGAATACCCCTCTCTAGGGCTGCATCTCCTACCTAGTAGTACTAACTCAGGCATATCTACCTAGAGTCATAGGGTCCGTAGAGGGATCTAATCCTACGTACAAATCCTTGTAGAAAGCCAACTAGTGTCATAGTCATTAGGAAAGAAATGAAAAAACTCGGGCTTAGCCCGTATATCGTATCCTAGTGGAAAATCTCAAGTCTTTCGATGAAGGAAAATCGAGTATCTGTATAATCAAACTTTTTCCTCATAAGTAATATCCAGAAATCATAGTAACGGTGAGAAAATTTGATCCAATGGGGTGGGAATGCAGCTTCATACTGGTCATGAGTGCAATTATGGAAAATATAAATATAATAGAGAAGAAATCACTTTTCGATTATTATATTGTCCAAAGGCCCAATCACCTTTTCAAACATCAATGCATGCTTGCAACACAGAACAATCAGTAGTCTAGATTAACTTTGTAGCCACCAGATAAGTTCGGGGGATAGATGCTAAGCTCTAACAACTAGTATAATCCCCTCCCCTACATTTCAGAGCCATCATATATAAATATGCACCAAAGGTTATATTCCTCCCCCAACCATATTATTTTCTAGAGTCGTCATTAAACAAGCTGGGAGGGCAGCATCGCCCAAGGGTAAGTAACTAGCTACAAGCCAACTAAGTAGGCCATAGCCCGGAAGAATAAAAATAATGGGAGTCCAACTAGTAATCCTATCCCTGAGCTGACACTTTACAATACACATACCACACTAATATCCAATCTAAAGAAAGTATACCCTGGCCTACCTGGATTTCGGCGATAACCTCGAGAAGCATGCTCGAATATTCTTAGAATCCTATAAGAAGCTTGAAATCGCATGAGGCTAAAAAAAACATATGCTACATGTCAATACGAGTAAAACAACACTCATATTGCTATATAAAAGCCCGAGTAAAATTTCAAGCTAAAATTCAGGTCGTAGGTCCCACAACTTGTAAAATGAAAATAAAAATATCGAAGTGTATAGAACAAATCCAAAAACGTATGATTCAAATTTGGGCCTAATCCAATAAAAAACGAGTGATAAATAATCCCGAAATATTAATAAATGAAAACTTTATTTATGAAAAAGTTACGTTAAAATAACTCAAAATTTACCTGGATAAATAGTCCCGCTATCTTTACACCGCAGCCAGCAGCAATTAGCACTGAAAAAGTATCAAGAACACATAAATTTAATTAAGAGGTGCAAGTTCATATTTAGAGGAAAATAATTCTCAAGAACACATAAATTTAATTAAGAGGAGCAAGTTCATATTTAGAGGAAAATAATTCTTTCTTAACTAGGTAGTATGCCTTTAGTACATGTATATAAGAGAACGAAGTACCAACAATGGACTTCCCTAAAATGCCAAATATGGCATAATGATTCTATAAATAGCATCCCAAAATAAATGCATGGGACCCACGTATTAATATGCTGGAAAGCGCTCTCAACTCCACGTATAAGTGGTGTCCATTTTTGTTAATGTCTAAGTCCCGTTAAATAGTTATTTGGGTATTGTATAGGCTCACTATAAATTATTTATAATTATTTAAATATATAAAAATTAATAAATAATATTTTTAATAAATCTACCTCTTGAAAAAATAAAACTTTAATACTTAGAAATGCTATTTTCAGTAAAACATTAATCGCCTATAGCTTTACTTATAGAATAAATAAAAACGGGACTTATATTATTTAGGAATATTTTGGCAATGTGTGACAATTAGCAAGACACTCAAGTATATACTTTATTTTTTTAAAGCAAAGAAATAGTTATTATTTAAAACTAATAATCTAACAGTATAACACCGCACTGAACACTCCGGGAACCGAGTCCCTCTAGACTAAAATTTATATTTTGAAGCTAAAGAAACTAACAAAATAAAGATACGAGGTCGCTTAAACTGAGAAAGACCCAGGAAGATATAAATTAAAAGGGAACCACTTATTAGTCCCAGCAAGTCATAAATGACCTAGGACAGCTACAAGAACGCTCTAAGCACGAAATAAGCAAAAAATATGAAAATGACCCCGAGTGTCATTAAAACATTCCCCACTAAAGAAAATTTCATCCGAAAAAGTTAGAAAAGAAGGAAGTACCTGAAATATCAAACAAGTAAGTGTACTGGGCTCGCATGTCCCTATCCTTATCCCAGTAGCCTCCTTGACTAGATGACCGGTCCAATGAACTCGCACAACTAAAATATCTCTAGACCTAAGCTGCCTCACATCCATATCAATAATAGTGTAAGGCTTCTCGACATGATTCAATCGGTCATCCAGCTGAACTGGCTCAAAATAAAGTACCTGGGAGGGATATGGAACTTAACGAAGAAGCATAGAGACGTGGAACATAGGATGAACAACTTCTTAACTCTGTAGGTAGGGATAATAGATAGGCAACAATACTATTCCACCAGCAATCCCATATGGCCTAATAAATCTAGGGCTAAGCTTTTCCCTCCGACCAAATCTCATAACGCCATTTATGGGAAAACCTACAAAAGTACCATTTCTCCAACACTAAACTCCAGAGGCAAAAGTCTATGGTCTGTATATTTCTTATGTCGATTATGTGTCATATGTAAACTTTCCTAAATAATCTAAACTCTCTCTATGGTATCTTGAATCAAATCAAAATTCTGAGAGAAGATCTCAACACTACTGTGCCAACCAATCGGCTATCTACATCGCCTGCTATATAAATCCCCGAACTGTGCCATCTGATTGCTAGAATGGTATCTTTTATTATAAGAGAAATCAACCAAATCCAAATGTTGATCCCAGCTACCACAAAAGTCAAAAAAAAAATCTCAAAGCATATCTTGGAGTACATGAATGGTTTGCTCAGATTGTGCATCTGTTTATGGATGAAAAGTAGTACACAGAGCCAATTTTGTACCCATCTCTCATTGTACGGTCCTCCAAATCCAGAAGTGAACTAGGTAACTTTATCTAAAATGACCCAAACTGGAACCAGGTAGATGAAGAATCCCTTTAACATAAAAGACTGTAAGTCTTTCGGCACCTTATGAAGATGAAGTCAGTAGAAAGTGAGCGAATTTAGTCAATCGATCCATGATGACATACATAAAATCATAACCCCTGGAAGTATAAGGGAGACAAAAACAAAATCCATAGTAATCCTCTCACACTTCCACTTAGGAATAGGGAGTCGCTGTAACACACCATCGGGTCTCTAGTGGATGAACTTCACCTGCTAGTAGTTCAGGCATTGGGAAACAAACCTGGTAATATTATCTCTTGGTCGTTGCAGCCAATAGTATTGTATTAAATATCATCATATCCTTTATGCCCATATGTATAGAATATCTTGTACTATGGGCCTCGCGAAGAATAGTCTGATCAAGTCATCAACCCTTGGTACACAAATATGGCTGCACATCCACAATACACCATCATATTCTATGTATTGCACCACCGTAATCACCCCAGAACCAACTCTCGAATATGTATGAAGGATCTATCCACATAATGTCACATCGGATCTAATCAAACAGAGTAGGGCCAGTCTTAACTCTTGAAAGGACTCTAATCAGATATGAAATGTCCAATCATACCAAACGATTAGCCAAAGACTAAATGTCCAATATTAAGACCTCTTTGAAGCTTAAATAAAAGCCAAAGAATGAATTTCCAAACTACCCATACTAATAGCTTTCCAGCTCAAGGCATGTGCAACCACATTTGCTCTTCCTGTATGGTACAGAATGCAGATCTTATAATCCTTCAGAAGCCCAACCCATCTCATCTCTTTAAGATTGAGATCCCTCTGGCTCAATATGTATTGTAAACTACGGTGGTTGGTAAAAATCTCACAGTGAACTCTGTAGAATTAATGTCTCTAGATCTTGAGCATAAAGACTACAACCGCCAACTCTAAATCATGGGTGGGGTATTTGTGCTCATGAACCTTCAATTAACATGATGAATATTAACAACTTTATCATGTTACCCCAAACCAATACCAGAGATATCACAATAAATGGTATATGGATGGCCCTTTATTGGTGGTAGTGAAAATACCAGTTCTGAAGTAAGAAACCCCTTAGGCCTTAGAAAAATAGGCTCATAATCCTCAGACCATCGGAAAGGAACATCTTTTTAGGTCAATATGGTCATAGGAGCTTCCATAGATGAAAAGCCTTGTAATAACCATCTATAATACCTAGATAATAAAAAATGTGAATCTCTTGGGGAGTAGTAGGTCCTGGCCAATCACGAAAAACTGAAACCTTTGCTGGATCTATGGTGATACCTTTTGCAGATACAACATGCACCAAATATGCAATAGAGTCTAACCAAAATTCACACTTCGAGAACTTTTCATAAAGATGCTCAGTCCTTAAAGTCTAGAGTACAACTCTTGAATGCTTGTCGTACTACTCTCCACTTTGAAAGTAAACCAGAACGTCATCAATAAACATAATCACAAAAGAATCCAAATATAGACTAAAAAATCTAGTCATAAGTTCCATAAATGTGGCCAGAGCATTAGTCAACCCAATAGACATAACTAGAAACTCATAGTGTCCATACCAGGTCTGAAAAGTAGTCTTTGGGATGTCCCTAGCCTGAATCCTTAAATGGTGATAACCCGACCTCAAATCAATCTTCGAGAACACCACAACACCCAAAAAACTGATAAAAAAGGTCATCAATCCGCGAAAAATGATAGTTATTCTTAATGGTAACCTTATTCAACTACCTGTAGTCAATAAACATATGCATAGTCCATCCTTCTTCTTCACAAAAAATACTGTAGCATCCCACGAGGAAACATTAGGACATATAAAGCCTTTGAAAATCAAATACTAAAGCTAAGCACTAAGATCACGGAGGATCAATACAATAAGGTGCAACCAAAATAGGCTTGGTA